>CAUYQV010053924.1:0-58833 GCA_963574575.1 Galagoides demidoff
AACGTGTTTTTGACCTATGAGGTTGAAAGTTAAGTTAATGAACTCATCCTAGAAAAAATGCTGCATACCTCATTGCTGACTATCACTACAGTCATCTTTAAGGTACTCCCCTTGGCCGTCTAGAGACCATAGTAATATTAAGTAATAGGAATGTAGCAGTTTTCCTAGGATGAGTTCATGAACTTAATTGTCAGTCCTCATACCATGACAGCTCTGATGGCCATTCCAGAAAAGGAGTTCCAAAATTGCTTTGAAGGGTGAACTAGGTGCTGGTGTCAGTGCATAGCGTCCCAAGGGGAGTATTCGAAGGTGACCGTAGTGATACTCAGCAGTGAGGTGTGTAGTACTTGAACCTAATTGTCCAACCTTGTATACGAAGAAACATGCAACATTCTATTGAGATTAAAGGAAGATACATGAGTGGCTGGAAAATAGTGTTATACCGTCACATGGGAAGAGTAAATATTTATTAAAAAAATCAATTCTTTCCAAATATTTTGATGTTAAACACAACTCCAATCAAAATCCAAATGAGATGCTTGGGAACATTATGTCTTAATTTTAAAGTTAATAGGGAAAGAATATTTCAAAGGGCTTACCAATGAAATACTAGAAAAGAGAAGAGAGGTAAGTAGCACAGAGGTTAGGAACATGAGGTGGCAGTACAGTGGGGGGGATAATGAAGTAGCCTTCCAGCTAGAACATCTGAGTTGGGGCCTCGGCTCTGTTGTGTGTAACTGTGGAATGTGGCAAGGTACTTGACTTCCCTAAGCCTCAGCTTTCTCATGTATGTAGTGGGGCTTGGAAGAGCAATTACTTTGCAAGGTGGTAGTAGGGATTGAAGCACTTAGCTCCATGCTTGGTACTTAGCACTCAAGAAATAGTTTAAACTATTACTAGTTTAAACTGGTATTAAAATGTATCACTAAGTTATTTGTAAATGGCACAAGAATCCAGATAATTGAATCAAAATCAGTCATTGTCTTTGATCCATCCTTCTACATTTATCCATACAGAAAACATAATTTATAACAAAGGAAATATCACAGATAACTAGAGAGGGAGCAGGCACAAACACACACATATATTTGTATCTGCACACAAATATATAGTTACATAGACACACAAAAATTTGTAATAAGGAAAATAACATAGATGAATGGAGAAAGGAAACATACAGGGTGTCCATAAAATTCATGCACAATTTACTATGTTAAACTATTTTAAATTGCAAATGAACTTTATATCCGCCCTGTATATATAGTGTGAGTTTATACATGTATATACAAAGTGTCCATTTCAAAAGGTTTAGATTCAGTGCTACTCTCGATGAAAAGGCTTATGCATACGTGTATAAACACTATATATAAGCATATACATTTAATATACATTTTAATATGTATATTCTTATATATAGTGTGTTTATACACATACACATAAAGTGTCAACTTCAAAAGGTTTAGATTCAGTGCTACTCTCGATGAAAGGGCAGCCCTCAATAACAGACTAATAATTCAAAAGAAAATCCCTTACAGCACACTAAACCCTATTTGATAAGTAATCCTACCCACTAGGAAATACTTTATGCAGAATTTCCACTGAATAGGCTCTTCTTTCCTGTTTTTTGGGGCTGCCAAAATCAAATATAGGCTCCAGTGCAAAGGTTAATCACATCCCTTCAAGGGGAAACCCCTCCAAAATCTGATTGCCAAGTGTTAGGGGAAAATTGTAAATATGTAGTAAGTTCTGAATTAAATTTAAGGTTATTTTAATTATAAAAGCATTAATGACAGCAGGAAATTTAATGAAATAGTGGACCATGAAATCAGTGTTATCATTTTAATACATAACAGAATATGACAAACTCTGTAAGATTCCTGTTCTCTTTTATGTCTATTACAATTTCCTTCTATTAGTTTCTACAAATAGAAAATTACATATAAAATTGAGTTTAACCAAATCTCTGCTAAAATCAGACAATCTGATTTGGTATTATATAACCACACTGAAATTTCATTTAATTTAGAAAGGGCTTCTCCTGGTGCCTTGAATACTAACTACTCTCCTAACAACACGTATGGAGCTCTGAGTTTGACAGGGGTATAATCCCACTCCTGAACAATAGATGGAGATTTTAACAGAAAGAATGGAGACAGATCGAAATGGAGAGCTTGACCCAAGCACATATTGGAGAGATTTCAAAAGCATTTCTTGAAATGGTCTGAAAATATTTACTCTTATCATCTTACAAAAGAATTCTTTCTGAGAAAAAGTTGAAGATTCAGATGTCAAGCCTGACTGTCTCCGAATAGAGCATGTCTGAGTCTCCCCTGGTTTCTATGAAGAATAAAAGGACTTAGGAAATAAGTCTTAGGTGCTTCAACTCTGCTCACTGAAATGTTATTATACCTCCTACTGTAAATTGGTAATTACTTGAGGTCTTCCCCATCTTTGACACAGATGAGAGGTGCTTTAAAATGAAATATTTTAATGGAAGATCAATTTGTCTATTTTAGAGAGAAGGACCAAAGAAGATAGAAGACAGGGGACAGACCCTTGGGGGAAGAGTTCTGCCTTAAAGGCAAGATGAAGGGTTTCTGGGGTGCCAGTAATGTCCTTGACCAAGGTGTAGGGTTTTGGACTGTGAAAGTTAGTTGAGCAATGTGATTATAATATGTGCACTTTTCTGTATGCACATTGTGCTTCCCAAAGTTTTTAGTTTTTAAAAAGTATGATTGCCTTGACACTCTCTAATAAGAATACAGATGCCTGAAATAATGTCAAAATCTCAAACAGTACAAATTTCTAGGTTAGCATTGGGTAGAAATTTCTAAGTTTGGTTTTACCTGGTACATTGTAAAACTAAGATTAGAAGTAAATAATAGGATTCTTATCTCTTTTGAATCTGGCTAGTCGACTTGTCAAATCCTATCTCCTAAGTTCCACACAGCACAAGTATCCTTAACCATGTAATTCTGCAGAATCCTAACATGATTGCCTAAGATGAATGCCTAAACCATTGATCTTATTTTGCTTGGTGTTCAAGTCTGCAACTCTCCACCAGCCAGAGGCTTGTACTGAATCCCTAGCACCTAACAGTTACTGAATCACTCAGTCATTTAGGCAGGTCCTCTCCAGCCCTTAAGGGTTTCCACATCTAGTCGGCTCTTTTCTTTTCTTGGGCTACTCTACCCACAGTGGTATGCTAGGCAGTTTTCTCCTCTGATTCTGAATATCTTAAGGAGATTATTGCAAGGTCAGTCTGGGAAGCTATGCAGAGTAATAAAAGCAGCACGAAAGTGAGACTCAGAACAAGAATCCATTGGTTTCAACCCAGGCTTTACTTTTCAATAGCTCTGTGACCTCAGGCAATCTCTTGGTAAGACAGAGGTTGGACATCAGCCTCAAGGCTTCCTTATGAGAATGGAATAAGGTAAGGGATGTGAGCATATTTTGTATGCCATAAATAGCAGTGCTAAAGTTATTACAGGGATGTAGTTTATTTATTGCAGGTTATGGGTATGGGCTAAGAGCAAGGACTTACTATCACTTTGAAAATATTTTTATCTCTTCTATAAAGCAGGTATTCACAACTACATCCAAGGCATAGGAAAATGCAGACGCCAAATTACGGTGCCAACCCAGTGGGGTGGGGTAAGCACTCTTCTCACCAGCCAGACTACTGTCTGAATTTTGTATTTGTCCTCAATGTGCTATGCTAGGACTTTCCCAAATAACCAACCCAAAGCAGATTGTGACAGCAGCATCTAGGTCATCTGAGGCGTCTTGGAGCAAGTCTGTTCAGAAAATATTAAATGAGTTTAAAATTTTAAGCTCCAATGATAATGGACAATGGGTCAGCGGGGCTCTATTGAGAAGCTGGGTCTGGAGAAAGTGACTTCTGTGGGATGCTCTGGTAGACTGAAACCATTAATTTAGAGGTGACTCAAGAAGACATGCCCTGGAGGAAAACTATTGAATAACGTTGCATTTTCTCATAGGGAATCCTGGGATCTCTATCGTCATTTAATTCAAACAGAGTTTTAAAAAATATCCTGGTTCAACCCTGTGGGAATTCTGAAGTGTGCCCCCAAAGACTTCGTAAGGTCACACGGCCCAGAGGGAGTTGGAAACTAAACTGGATTCATTAGCTTTACAATTTCTTTACTCGGCTGGAGCTTACACGTTACATTATTTAATGCACTTTGGAGTAGTAGCCTCTGTCTTGTTCTTAAGTCCCAGATAAGCCATAACTAATACTTAAAGAATTACAAATTTGGAGAATAGACAGCTTAAAATAAACATAAAGATGTCCACGATTCTCATGGAAAATAACAACTCTGTATTCTGAGGAACACAGACCATAAATATGCCCAGACACCAGAGTTCTAAATCTGTTTCAGGGGAAGCTGGGTGGCTGAACTGGTTAATTATATTGTTGTCCTGTGGACCGGATGGAAGGTCATGTAATGACTTCAGTTCTCTGTATTACAGGAATGGCACTCTCATCAAAGCAGCAATCAACCCGTCCTTCTGTGGTGGTCACTTCATTACACGCTTTCAGAAGCTACAGGGCTCTAGCCCTAGCCTGGTGTTATTCAAAGAGAGAAAAAAGGGAACAGACTAAAGCCTGCCAAAGGGGACCTTGCAGTCGGCCCCCCACGAAAGGGGCTAGCGCATTTCTTAGGAGCGAGGTCTGGGCTTGTAACTGCAGTTACAGAAAGAGTTGTCAGTAAAGGAATCCGTATCACGCACCGGTTTCCCCCTCTGGCCTGAGTGAGAAGGCAGATTCACTGTGCTGTGATTTTTCCAGCAGGGAATCATCTCCCTGACTGGCTGGATGCTAGTAGTGTCTAATGGCTCATGTCACATTCCTTGTGTTAAACACTGGCTTGGCTGAGCTGCCTCTTTAAAAGCACAAATCTTCTCAGGAGAGGCCACTCATTAAGTCACTGAACACTTCAGGGTGGATGAATCTGGAGAGCCAGGGAGGGGAGTGGAAAGGGAAGGCCAGAGATGACAAAAACCAAATTATAAATTTACACGAAGCCTTGTCCAGGGAGGGGCGTGGCTGGGTTTGGGCAGAGGAGGAGCTATTGGCTGCCCCTTTGCTTTCCCAGTCCCAGGGCAGTGTCCTTGTCAGGTCAGCAGGAGGTTGCCACTGTAGGGGAAGGCCAGTGTGGAGTCCCTGTTTAAAGAAGGGACCATTGCCTTCCTCCTGCCTCGCCTTCTCCAGCCCTCTCTCCACACTCACCCTCCTTGTGGCTTCCTCTCCACACCTCTGTATTTGGTTCTCAGACCCTTCTGCACATGGCCCTGTGGCCACTTCTAACCCAGTGGCTTCCTCATCTAGGGAGAGAGCAGGTGGCAATAAGGCAGCCCAAGGGCAATAAGGCAGCCTCAGAGAAAATAACTCCTCTGAGGGGAGGCGGTAGTGGGATGGTGCTGCCTGAGCGCATGAAGCTGAAGGGCGATGGAATGAATGTGCACAGCCTCCTTCTGCATGAGGTGGGGACCTCTGCCTTCTATGCGCCCCAGGGTCACACAGCAAGAAGGGAGATGGATCGTAGGTGAGGAATTATGATTGGATTTAAAGAAGTGTTATCATCCTTCTTTTTAAAAAAACAGAGTAGAAGTAAAGGAGAGGCATGGCTTAACAGGGGATATACTGCAGGGGACAGTGGAAGAAAAGAAATAATTGGTGAAGTACAATATTTCCCCAAATTTGTTTACTGGACCCTTTTCTTTGAAATAATTTATATACCAAACTCTGATAAACTTCTCTGGCTGAAATAGGGGTAGGTGGCCAGGAAGCTAGTCTGGTAATTCTTCCCCAGCCTGCAGAAACTCTCCTGAGGGATTCCCGGCTTTTCTGAAGTGCAAATTAAAAAGTGCTGGTCTAGTGTTTTTAGCTTATAAACATTTGCACATACTCTACCCCATCTGATCCTAATAAAAGGCTTGCCATCATTATCATATTACAGCCAGGTGAGGTGATCAGGCCAGGAGAGCTGAAGGAAGTGGGCTGCTCCTGTTTGGCACAGCACGGACCTCACAGGGTCCAAGGAAACAACCTGCTCCCAGTATAGCACACTGCTTCCCAGGGGCCACCTCCAGACCTGTAAGAAGCTCAGCACCTCTGCCTTCCAGAACCTGAGTGAGAAAGTCATTACAGGTGCACCTGTATGCGGGAGTCATTCCATTTCTTTTTCTTTCTTTCTTTTTTTTTTTTTGAGACAGAGCCTCAAGTTGTCCCACTGGGTAGAGTGCTGTGTCATCACAGCTCACAGCAACCTCCAAGTCCTGGGCTCAAGCGAGTCTCCTGCCTCCGCCTCCCAAGTAGCTAGGACCACAGGCGCCCGCCGCAACGTCCGGCTATTGTTTGGTTGTAGCCATCATTGTTGTTTGGTGGGCCCGGGTTAGATTCAAACCCGCCACCTTAGGTGTATGTGGCTGGCGCCTTAGCCACTTGAGCCATGGGCGCTGAGCCTCATTCCATTTCTTAAACTCAAAACTAGAGGCTGGGTCAACTGGGGACTATGGAAGGACAGAGAGCAAACAAGGACTCTATGATGAGGTGATACTTAACGCGTCTTCCTACTGCATAAATTATCCAGAAATGGACCGTCCCCAGGGCTGGGACACAGGAGTCTGCCAGAAGTCTGAGAAAAGGGCTTTGTGAGACAATTAGGAGAAGGATGAGGTGGCTGCTGAGCAAGCGGATGCTTTCACACTAATTGAGAAAAGAGAGGCAGATGTGCACGGGAAATGCCGGCTTGAAACTATCAAATCAGAAAATAAAGCCACACCTGTTTTGTCTAATACCAGGCACCTTTCAAATGAAGATGCAGGCCCACTACTGTCACCCACTCTGGAGATACTCTTGTGCAACGGGTGTTGATGTTTGTTTGGGGGGCTGGTCCACATCACTTGCTCTCATCTTATGCTAGGAAAACTCTTTTCTCTTCCCTCCCTCCCTTCATTCTTTCCTTCTTTCTCTCCTTCCCCGCCCCCCTTTCTTTCTCCCTTCCTCATAATTTGCTCTTCAGTGTTTTAATGGGCTCAGGTGATTGGCCTAAGCCCTGCTCTCGCCTCTCTCTCTTCCTCTTCCTGCTTCCCTCTCTGATTTTTCTCCCCATCTTCCTTTTAGTCCACTCACATCCTTTTCTCCCTGAAGTGCTTCTTCCTCTCTCTTCCTCTTTCACTTCTCTCTTCAAAAGTGAGAGTGGGAAAAGAAGGGTAAGTGAATTCCACAAGCAGAATACCTTATTCTGTGTATTCTCTGGCACCCATTATCAGGGGAAACTCTTATTCTGCACTTAAAAAAACCAGTTTGTATTTTCTGCATGTGCTGATATGTTTTAAAATATTTAAAAGAAAAAAATAATGCTTTCACTGCATGACAAGATATGATCTGTGTTAAAGAGCAAGTCTGGTAGGAAGCAGCTTTAGCAGGAACCAGCATTTGCCCTAATCAAGGGCAACAGCTATCCCAGGTTCTCAACTTCCTTTCAGCTGCCACAAACACCCACTCACCAGAGCTCTCCTTCCTCTGTGGGCAACATAGAAGGCAGTGGGGATATGGTGACACTGTTCCACAATTCTGCATGTTCAGTCTGGCCTGACGGACCCTGGACTCCTGCCTCACTAGCCGAGCACATTTCTAGGGACAGTTGAGATCTTCACCAATTTCTGTAGATATGTCCTCTTACCTCTCTTTACTGTTAAATCACATAAGCCAGGGGCCATTGGCTTGGAGGGGAAGCTGGCTTATATTTTCATTCCTCTAGAAAAACATCAAAATCTAACTTAAGAACCTATTTTGTAACAAATAGCTAAGCTTCACCCAGTCACAAGCAGCCAGTTGATCAGACCATGCCCAAATAAGGCAAATGCCCCGCTATAGCCAAGCGAGTGATTTCTCCACTCTGCTTCCATATTCAGCCTATGAAAGCTCATACTGCTGGGTGACACTCTTCTCGTTCTGAGTGCTGTCCAATTCATAAATTTCTCTTTGATCAAATAAACTCTCTTAAATTTAATTTGTCAGAAGTTTATCTTTTAATACCATCTCCAACTCTGATTTTCCTCCCCACCTCCCTTTTAGTCTACCTTTTCTTTCTGCTTATCTACCTCTATGATTTCTTATATTCAAGCTCTGGTAGAATGATACATTTGTGGTCTGGAAACATTAGCCTGGTAAGAAACATATGTTAAGGGAAGAAAATCAACTTTATATGCAGAAAACTATGATCATCAACCTTGACCTCTCTCCCTAGTCCAGCACTCTCCCTGTGGTTATTTGCTTACTACCATTCTGTATTAACTGTTCTGTAATTCCTTTGCATATTTTTTACCTCTTTCCTATCATTTATGCAACAATCTTACTCCAGTCCTCTTAGAGCCTACCTGTGCCAGCTTAGGCTTCTGTTACCTCTTATCTTGAAAGATGCCATTCAATGATCTTTTTTTCTCTTTCCAGTTCATCTTTGACTTTTCAGATAAGATCCAAAAATTTGATTTTTTTTATCACTCTGGTCTAACTTTTGCTGCCACCTCCCTACTGATTGGCACAATGTTGATGCCTCCAATGACCTGGACACAGCCCACTTTCCAGTTTCAACCTATGCTTTCCCTCCCCTCATCACATGCTATCCTCTGTTTTTGAAAACAAGCCACTCTCAGTAGACTCCTCTGCCAGCATTTATGCTTGAGGTCAACTGTTTCTTTTCATTGGAATATATATTTTAATATTAAGTCCTTATATTTTTCCATAAATCAGAGAGTTATGGTGGAAGTTCCATAGGACTTTAAGCCAGCAGACTCAGCCACATTCTGACACATTCACCAAGTCTGTTAACATGGACCTGTAAATTACTCTCTAACATGTGAATCATTATATACATATTTCACAGAGTTGTGGAAAGGTAAATGAGAAAATATTTGGGAACACACTTTGCTTAGCACTCTATAAATATTGGAATCATTTATTCCAGGATTAAGGGGATTAGTTTATTAGCCTACGGAACAAAGGCATTTAGAATCATTTGAATGTCCACAAAAACATTCAACATTGTTCTGCCCCCTCCAAAAAAAAAAAATTATCTTTCCCAGACCCTCCTGCACTTAGCTGTGGTCAATGCAATTGCAGTTGGGTCTTTATCAGAAAAAAAAAAAGTGTGGGGTAGTGTGAAGGAAAGTGTTAATTCAGTGTCCCAAGTTGTTAGAACTTGCAATTTTCTAAGGAGGGCCCATTTCATGACTGGTCTATGGTTGACTCTTGAGAATTGAGCTTAGAATATTCCAACTGATAAGAATGTTTTGTATGCTTGGGGCATTAAGTCCCATTACACCACTTTGTCTAGTTTGTGCAAACACTGTGATTTATGGTGCATTCCCGGCTTTCCCTGCAGTCTAGAGCTTCAGTGACTGTGGTCAGTCATACAGGCACTGTAATAAAAGCCAGGAACTCAGGCAACACTTTGCCTGGGTTCTCCAAACTTGTTGCTGGAAGGATTAAGTGCTTCCTGTGTGTCTCCACTGGGAGAGACTTTTGTAAGTTTGCACTTCACCGATATGTTCCCCCCCTTTTGTTGAATTTGCTTTTTATCTTTTCTCTGTAATAAACTATAACTGTGAGTCTAATGAATTCTGAGTCCTGTGGGTCCTTCTAGTGAATTATCAAGCCTGTTTGGTGGTCGTAAGGACCCCAATACAGATGGTATAATATATTATTATTCAGAAAACATTCATCCCTCTCTCTCAACTTCCATGGGAAGAATATATTTTCCATCTCACTGATATTGAACTTGGCCATGTGACTTGCTTTTGCCAATGTCATGTAAATAGAGATGATTTTGTCCCTGTTCAAAGCTTATACCCTAAGAGGTATTACATTTTTCTGTTTGCCATTCTGGGAGCATTTGACTTTCTCCATGGAAAGAATATGTTTCAGAAGATTTAAATCCAAGACATGAAACAATAAAATCTGTAGAAGAAAATATGAGAAAAACTCTAAACGTTATTGGCTTGGGGAAATATTTTATGAAGAAGACCTGATTTGCAATTGCAACAAAAATGGGACCTGATCAAGTTTAAAAGCTTCTGCACAGTTTAGGACATAATTAACAAAGCAAATAAACAGTCTTCAGAATGGGAGAAGGTAGTCACATGTTATGAATCTGACGAGGAGTTAATAACCAGAATCTACAAAGAACTCAAGCAAATCCACAAGAAAAGATCAAATAACCTTATTAATCATCGAGAAAGAGACGTCAACAGAAGCTTCTCTGAAGAAGACAGACAAATGGCCAACAAACACATGAAAAAATGCTCATTGTCCCTCAACATCAGAGAATGAAACTCAAAACCAGTGAGACTAGTTCACATCACAAAGTCCCCAAGCTGCAAATGCTGGCATGGGTGAGGAGAGAAGAATATACTTAAACACTGCTGGTGGCATTATAAACTAATTCAGCCTTTTTGGAAAGAAGTATGAAGAATTCTCAAAGAGCTAGACGTAGACTTCCCATTTGATCCCACAATCCCATTACTAGGTATCTACCCAGAAGGAAAAAAATCATTTTATCATAAGGACATTTGCACTCAAATGTTTATAGCAACTCAATTCACAAGTGCCAAGATGTGGAAACAATGCAAATGTCCATCAACCCATGAGTGAATTAATAAACTGTGTATATGTACCATGGAATACTATTAGCCATTAAAAAAGATGGAGACTTTACATCTTTTGTATTTACCTGGATGGAGTTGAAGTAGGAGGAGAGGGGATGGGGGTGCTTCGTAAGTTCCTACCTACCAGGTATAAGGTAGGGGTATAAGGCACACATCCAGCTCAGCACCTGCAGGTAGGTCAAATGACTAGGGTGCTAGCCATATACACTGGAGCTGGCAGGTTAGAATCCAGTCTGGGTCCACCAAAACAACAATGACAACTATAACCAAAAAAAAAAAAAAAAAAAAAAGGCATTGTGGTGAGCACCTGTAGTCCCAGCTACTTGGGAGGCTGAGGCAAGAGAATCACTTAAGCCAAAGAGTTGGAGGTTGCTGTGAGCTGTGATGTCATGGCACTCTACCCAGGGAAACAGCTTGAGACTCTGTCTCAAAAAAAAAAAAAATGAATAAAGTTGCATATCCTGGATGAAGGACTCAACTACAACTTGGACTTTACATTATGAATACAAACTATGTAGCCTAATCGTGTGTACCCTTAGGATAATAAAAAAAAAAAAATTGATGGAAACATTACCAAGTTAACTTTGTAACAATTGTTTTCCTAAAATCAGTAATGAAAATTATGAATACCAAAATTAAAAGGGTAGTTCAGCTTTTTAAAAACTGTGTATGTTTCAGGAAGCTATTGACTCTATTAGGCTGAACCACAGAGTAAAGACATATGAAGCAGACCTGAGTCCAAATTGTAGCAGGGTATACATCTATTCAGAGCTACCCTGCTAAGCCCAGTCTAGATCAGAGAGCCAGGAGTCCAAGAGAAATTTGACACAGGATTACCATGGAGTAATTAACTGACATAGGCAGCTCCGGAAACCTCCTTAAAGAATGACTGGCCTGTGTTCTCTCTTCGTCTTCTTTGTTGTCTGGGCCTCTCGTGAAGATGCAGGTCTGACGGGGGGGGGTGGGGGGGGGGGGTGGGGGGTGGGGGGGGTGGGGGGTGGGGGTGGGGGGGGGGGGGGGTGGGGTAGTGAATAATGAGCTGGAAGTCGTGTGCAACCCTAATGACTTTGTGAGACCACCATGCTTTTATCTTATTTTGACCACTGTTAGGTCAGATTATCTGCCCTATTCAGCTACCCTTTATTCTAACTAATATAGTCAGCAAGTCCTTATCCTTCTATAGACTTTAAGACTTCCAGAGAGAGGAAGGCCAAATGCAGAAAGCTCTGGAAAACCACTTTGACTGTCTCCTGAAAGGACTTCAACTTTGGAAAATAGAGAAAAAAAATGGCTCATGCTAAACTTTGGGATAGTTCAATTTCTTTAAAAAGAAATATTTCTTTTTCTGCCTCCAAGCTCTTTTGAATGAAATGTGAATGATAGCCAATGTCTGAAATAAACACAAGCCAAAATGCTCTCAAGAAGGATGGCGGTGAAGTGCAGCATTTATGAATCTTCCCTTTCCTTGCCCCAGAGGGGTTCTGCCAAATCACGGTGGCCACGTGAAGCCCACGACTGGGCTCAGAAGAGACACTGTGTCCCCTTCATCCCTAGACGTCACCCCCACGCCCCAGCCCACCCACGGCTTTGCTGAGAACACTTTATTGAATGTCACATTATCATTCTCTTCAGTGTTCTCCGTCTTCCATCCGGGGTGGAAGGGAAAGAGTGAAGCAGACAATTACATTGCTGATGTGCGATTTTTAGGAGAAAATTGAGGGAAATTATAGGGACTACCCAGCTGTGGTGAAAGCTCCTCACTCTATTCCCACAGGACCCATCATTTTGCAAACTGCAACTATTAAAAATGATTTACAACCACTTGCCAACCTTACTACGCTGTTGGATTCACTTGAGTCTTACCTATCTCTTAAAAAGGGTAGAGGTGGTCAAAGCGTGTCCACTCTTGAAATGGTGTGGAATTTGATGAGTACTCTTTAGAAAGCTGAAATCTGCTACACCATCAATGTCAGTCTTATCTCCCTGATACCCTCTATTCTGCTTGATCTTATTTCCTATCTCATATAGATCCTGTCTCCTACATCAGCTCATTTTTACTTCAGAGTTTTTCCTGCGAAAGATGAGTTTTTGCTTGTTTAGTCCTTTTTTTTTCAAATATAGAAAAAAAACTTGAAATTTTTATCTTTACTCCTTCTTTAAAGGGTTCACTGTTTAATTGTATTCATTTTTCCCCTTCTTCCTTTTCCAATTCATCAGGAAAGACGGACACCTGAGATGAGAGAAAACCCTGTGAGACTGACCCACATCTTGCCACTTGGTGAGCTGATGGATCCTAGTCGTGCCTAATCTCCCAGTTGCCTTATTATCTTAGAATATTGAGCAGCTCTGGGGAAGATGAAGGTAAAACAGTGAGGTGGCTCTACAATAGAGACTGTGGGCAGACTTTTAGCTAATTAATAAAAGGCAGCTTCTTCAAAGCTTGATGTTAACTTTGAGGACCCAGCTTTAGAAGGAAACTGCTGTCTGGTTCATTTTGTATTTTCACTTCAGAGGCTGCTCCTCTGTGCAATTAACACTTAGGAAATGGAGAGGAAATTGTTTTTCTAGAGAAAATGCTCAGGAGACCTTCCAGGAGTTTGGATCATAGCAAAGGAAATGTCTTTAGAGTGACAAAAGCGTAAATGAAGCATGGATAAAACGAATCACTTTCAAGATGTGCATTTAAGAGATTGAGAGTAATGGGTAACTTTGAGTAGGGAAAAACAGATAATTTTACTATTTGTCCATCTCATTAGATAGCTATTTGGGCAGGGGGGAGAACTTCTGAGATTTTAGTTAGATTTTTTTTTAACATGTTGTATAAGTTCTTACTGTTTGGTTTTTATATTTTGAAAGTAATTCATTCATGCTCTAAGAAGTTGCAAATGGTAGGAAAGAATATTGCAATGTTTAGGGCAGGGTGGGCTATGCTTCCCGGGGCTGATCAGCCACAAAGATGCCCCTCAGTCGTCCACCTGCTGCTATGCATACCCTTGTGCTTTGCCTTTCCCCTGGAGTGTGGGCTGCATTAGGTGACTTGCTTCTAATAAACAGAATAAGACAGAAATGATGAGATGTCACCGCTGAGATTAGGTTATAAAAAGACTGTGGCTTCCATCTTGTTCTCACCCCTCTCTCTTCCTTTCTGGGGAAGCCAGCTGTGCTGTCTTGAGCTACTCTATCGAGAGGGCTTGGATGTCTTTGGCCAAAAGCCACCAAGGAGATGAGACCAATGCCACATGAGTGCACTTAAAAACAGATTCTCCAGCCCCAGTAGAGCCTTGAGATGTCTATGGCTTTGGCCAACAATTTGATTGCAGCTTCATGATCCTGAGCTAGAATCCCCTCTGAGTTTCAGACCTGTGAACTGCTTAGCTTGGGGCATAATTTATTATGTTCCAATAGAGAACTCATACACAGCATTAATTAACTCTCATATCTCAGTGGCTTTACAAAATAACACCCCCCCTCCGACCACACACACATATATGAACTTGTGGTACATGTTTAGTTGGGTTAGGCACTCCCATGTGAAGCTGTCTTCTGTGGGTAACCTACACTCCAGGCTGCTTTCATTTTGTATAGGGGAAATGTTTGGAGGACTGAGAACTTTAAGTATCCCAGATGCAAAGTCAAATATGTCACTTCTGCTTATATGTCATAGAACCAGTCACAAGACCCCATCTGACTTCATGTAAAAGAGAAAATTAGTGGAATGTATAGATAGTCAAGGAGAATTAAAGGTCTCTGCCATGTGTATGATACAAAAAGCAAAAATCTTCTCTTCCCCATGAAACATTTCATGTTTAACTCTTTGAATTGTGCCCTTTCAAATACATATACTTACACATAGGCACATAGAGGTATAAAATAAATATACAATTTATATATCATATATTTTATACTCCTGTGTGCTTATATGATTATATGCAATATATTTGATATATAATTTTAAAATGTATCTGATTATGGGTGGTGCCTGTGGCTCAAAGGAATAGGGTACTGGCCCCATATGCCAGAGGTGGTGGGTTCAAATCCAGCCCCGGCCAAAAACTGAAAAAAAAAAAAATTCAAAATAATAAATAAATAAAAAAAAATTGTATTTAAAAAATATATATCTGATTATAATACATATGGATTATATATATCTGCTTGGCATTCCATAGTATGGAATATATAATTCATTAGTTGTTTCCCTATTTATGAAGCCTAATTTAATCGTTTCTACTACTACAAAAACATTGTAATAGCATGGTTTCACCTGCTACTTCTCTAACTTGTCCATACAACATCATGTGTGTATATTGGAACTAGTCCACAGAGAGAACAAATTCCATATCTACTAGTCCTTGCCTTACCCTTCCTTGTTGGCTGCTTAAATAGAGGGCGTCATCATGTTTTCTTCTCTTTGCAGGGTCAAAGAGAGATATTAGGTAGCTGTTGAAGAATTCAACTTTACTAGCCACAATTCTGATATGAACACAAGAGACAGAAGGGAACTGGCATCAATTAAATGCACAGTACTTAGGTATTGTGCTAGGCGTTTATAGATTGATTTAACGAAAACCTCATGGCATCCCTATGAAGTATGGAACTGTTATTTAACTCCCACAGTGATATCTTCATGGGCTTTAAGCAACTCCCTGCCTCCACCCCATCACATATACTCACCATGTAATATGGATGTGTATCTATTTGTGTGTATATACACACACCTGCAAAAAGCACAGTTAACAAGCTGTACTTTGCTGCTTTTCTTAGTGAAGATGCTGTAAAGATGTGTGTGTCCTTTCTCAGAAGATAGACCATACATATTTAAAAAGGGAAAAGAACATGCAATGTTCACAAATTTTCTGGGAAGATCTCTCTGCCTAAAAGTATGTTCGTTTGCTTTCCAATGTTTCTATTAAAGAATAGAATAACAAAAAAAAAATATGTGTATATCTCAAATGAAGGGAGAGAGAGATGATTGGTTATTCCCATTGGTCTGTCATTTCTACCTGGGAATTCTGTTAAAGGTGAGAACGTCCTGTGCCTTTGAAGCAGTTGCCAGTGCCCGTGTGTGGGTTCTAAGGGTTGCAGGCAAACTCCACTGGGTCCTTCTTTCTTACCAAGAAAGCTTTTGAAGTTCAGAGTCCTGGGACTGCTAGACGGGAAAGTATTCCACTTTGGCACAGAGGTGAGAGCCAGGAAAGTAACATCTAAATAATATCTGAATTTTTATAGCATTTTCTTGGGTGTGAAAGATAGGGAAAGAGAACTCGCTTGACTGGTCTCTGGTCTCTGGAGTTCTGCAACTTCCTCTGTCTTCAATTCAAGGAAATAAGATAAGGCTCCATCCAGAGAGGGAGCCATCTTCAATCCTTGAAGGCATTAAGATAGCATTACTATTTCAATTTTGCAAATTAACAAATAGAGAGATTAAAGACGATGATTAAAGACTTGAATAACCATACATGACTCAGGATAGTTGCTTTACCTATTTGGATGGAGGTGATTTCTTGAGGTCTCTTAATATTTAAAATACATTATTCTAAGCAGAGCTGTGGTCAAATTATACACATCTAGAAGAACTCACCTTTCATCCCAACACCTTGAACATTTTTTTCTGGGCAACCTAAAAGTAAATTCTTATTCTACAGCCCTTCAGGTGACAGAGAGGTTGGGGGGATCATTGGAGAGAATACTCTGCTAAGGAATTTGATCTGTCCAAAGTAAAAAAAATTTTAGATATAGAATTTTACATTTTGCCATATTTCTGCAAATGCACATGGTAGAAGATAAGATTTCTGTTGGACAGGTATTATAATGGGTCTTATTTTCTACGCATCTGCAGTTTCCTGGACAATGTATGGAACCAGGCATTGAAAGCTGCTCTGAAAAGCAACGTTACATGGGGTATCCGTGCCTAGCTAGGTAAGCTATGCAGACTGAGTTGCATTGATGAGCAGGTTTCCTTTTCCTGCTATTGTACATTTTGCAATAGCTAGAAGAGAGATTTTGAAATGTTTCCAACAAATAGAAATGATACTTAACATGATGCATATTCTAAATACCGTGACTTGATCATTACATACTATCTGCATGTAGCAAAATATCACATGTTCTCCATAAATATGTACAAATAATCTGTATCAGTGAAAATATCAGACCAAAGTATTGTAATAAAAGCCTTAAAATAGGCAAAAATTAGACTTCCCTTGCCAAGAATTATTGATAGTCATTGGGAGGTGTGTGTGTGTGTATGTTCTGATAAGCCATTTATTCATTCGATAAGTATTTACCAAGTACTTCCTATGTGCCAAACATTGATGTAGTTGCTAGGAATGAAAACAAAATAAAACAACCCCCCCCCAATTCTTACCATCATGGAGCTTTTTCATCTAAGTGGGGGAAAAGAGTCAAAGCAATCATTAAATAGCATAAATAATATGTTAGATGCAAAGGATTACTATGGAGAAGAGCAAAGCAGAGAGGGCAAAAATGAGTATGCAGTGGAGGTTCCAGTTTTAAATGGCATAATGAAGAAGAGACATTTGAGCCTTGAGCTTTACAGACCTTAGGGGAGGAACATCCTAGGTAGGGTGTTGCAGAAAAAGCAAGGAGGCCATAGGGGCTGGAGAAGAGTGGATTTTGGAAGCAAGGGATAAGGCCAAGGGACATGAGATACCTTACAGGACATAAGGACTGTTGCTTTTACTGAGCAGGAGGGGAAACTTTGTAGGGATTCCAGCAGAGGAGTGTTAAGATCTGACTTATTTTGCAATAGGATGACTCTGGTAATCTACTGGAAATGAGCTATAGAGGACATTCAGAATCTACTGCAGTAATCCAAGGGAAAGACGATAGTAGTTTGGATCAAGATAAATTTGATAGAGGGAGTAAGAAGTGGTTTGATTTGGGGCATGTTTACTTACCAATTGAAAGTGGGATAGGAGAGAAAGGGAGAGTCACTGATGACTCCTACATTTCTTTGGTTGGGGCAATTGGCAGGATAAAGTTATCATTTAGGAGCAATCGAGAGTTCAGCTTCAACATATTAAGTATGAGCTGCCACGAAGGTTTTTATTTTTTATTTATTTATTTTTTGAGACAGAGCCTCTCGAGCTGTCCCCCTGGGTAGAGTGCTGTGGCATCTCAGCTCACAGCAACCTCCAACTCCTGGGCTCAAGTGAGTCTCCTGCCTCAGCCTCCCAAGTAGCTGGGACCACAGACACCCATCACAACGCCTGGCTATTTTTTGGTTGCAGCCGTCATTGTTGTTTTGGTGGGCCCAGGCTGGTTTTGAACCTGCCACCTTAGGTGTATGTGGCTGGTGCTTTAGCCACTTGAGCCACATGCACCAAGCCGCCATGAAGGTTTTTAAATGACAAACCATGAGCCTGTCCTTCATAGGAAAGGTCTGGACTAGAGAAGGTTTGGGAATTGTAGCTCAAGTCTTGAGACTGATGAGTTCACCTAAGAATGGGTGTAGACAGAGAAAAGAGAAGATCCAAAGACTGAGCCCTGGGGTTCTCCAAAGTCAAGAGTTGAGGGAGATGAGGAGGACCCAGCAAGTAGAATTGAGAAGAAATCAGTGACATTTAAGCAAAGGCAAGAGGTGTAATGTCCCCGAAGCAAAAGTGAAGAAAATGTCCTGATGAACAGAATAAAATAATACTGACAAATTAAGTAAAGTCGACTGGCACTTAGCCCCTGGCGATCCTCAGTGGTCATAGCAGGGGGAGATTTTGTGAAATGTGGCATGGAAGCCTAGTTCAAGTGTGCTCAAGAGATAAGGCATGAGGTGAATGACAGAGAGACTTCCAAAGGGGCCAGTCTTCAAAGTGTTCCCACCCCAACTTTACAGGGTCACTACCCCCCCCTCCCCCCGCCCATCCTGCTCTTTGGAGCCTCCCATATGGAGTTTCTCCTAGTTTGAATAATTCAGACTTATTTTAGTGAGAGGAAGGGAATGGATTCTAATGCAAATATAACTCCTGTTTCCAGAGTGTGATAGAGATTTACATTAGAGAGAACTGAAGAACATGTTTGTGCTCGTCTATTTGGGCTGTTACAATACCATAGACTGGGTGGCTTAAATTATGAATATTAATTTCTCATAGTTCTGGAGGCTGGAAGTCTAAGGTGCCAGCGTGGTTGCATTCTCTCTCATGGCAAGGACTGTCTTTCTAGTTTACAGATTGCTTTGCTGTATCTTCACGTGGTGGGGCGAGAGAGAGTATCTCTCTCATGTCTCCAATTATAAAGCACTAAGGCCCTTCATGAAGGCCATGTTCATGACTTAATTACCTCCCAGAGTCCTTGCCTCCAATATCATTGCATTTGGCATTAGGTCTTCAACATACGAATTGGGGCAGGGGGCACACAGCTGTTCAGTCCATCACTGTATCTGTCTTGGAGGAAATGAATAGTTGGTGCTGAGCAGAGGAAAGACTGGGAAATGGTATACTGTGAGGCAAAGTATGGCAGGGGCGTGTTCTGGACCAGGTTATAGATTTAGTTGGTTTTATTGTAATTCCCACTATTTATTTTCAGTGCCTCAATAAGGTCTCTTGTGTACACAAACACACATACAATACACATAAACACATACACTCCTCTTGTGTTCATGGTCAGGTTGGGGATATAGGGAAGTGTGGCTCTCCCCTGGAGTCTTCTGGCTGAATCTCGCATGCCAATAGCAGGACATACTGAGGGAAGACTGTGTTAACAGGGGTGCAGGCAGCGCCCCATAGAGAAGAGAGTGGAACTGAACAGTGAGGGAAGCACAGAAAGGCAGCTGTTGAGTAGATACAGGGACATAAAAATATTAACCATCTCTTAAATATACTAGGCGACAGTGACAGCACAGAATGAATGCTGGAGCCTTGGTACTTAGGACGCCTATGATGGGGGAGGAGCTATGTGGCAGGGAGGCCCCACGCAAGAAGGGGCTGCTTCCCTCCTCCAGCTTTGGCTTTGGGGCTGGCTCCACCTGACCTGCCTTGTCACTGCGGCTCTACCCTAGGGGCCTGGTGGATGAGCATTTCTCATCCCCAAATCTCAAATCAGAAATACTCTAATGGGCCTTTTTTTTTGAGTGTCATGATGGTGCTCAAAATGTTTTGGAATTTGGAGCATTGTGGATTTTGGATTTCACTTTAGGGAAGTACAACCTGTATTAGATAATGTTAACACGCCCCAGTCACAGGCAAGAAAATTGAGGTAGAGTGCTATAAAGGGATTCGATCAAGTTCAAGGTTTTTGAGAATGTTAATAGTAGACCTGGGTTTAGAATTAGTTTAAAACTCTCAGGATAACTTACTGAGTGCTCCTGACAATATACTAGGGGACAGTGACAGCATAGAATGAATGCTGGTACCTAAGAGCCAGCTCTCCCCTTTGCCCAACCTTGACTTTCTTCTCTCAGGTTTTGGGCAAAGCCTCTCTCTGCCTGGGCACCACTAACATTATTGGTGAGATGATTCTTTGTTGGGGGTAGTCCTGGGCATTGTGTGGTGTTTGGCAGCTGGGATCTACTCACTAGAGGCCAGTAACATTACTTTCCCCAGGTGTGACAAATAAAAGTGTCTCCAGATAGTGCCAGATATCTCTTACATGGGGAAAATGTCCCTGACTGAGAAGAATGGTTTAGGGCCTCTGCTCTGTTTGCAACCTGAAGCAACCCCTCTCTCTCACCAGCTTCCCAGCAGGGTTGAGTACAAGTGTACCTGGAGGCTCTAGGTGGCATGAGCTTTCTGGGGTGGGTGTCCCAGAGACCCACAAGCTGACGCTGTGGCATCTCCTGCTTTGGTGGGATGCCTGGACTGACTCTTCCATAAGGACCTCTCCTTTGCCTGCCCCTGCCTCTAAGGGGGACGCCTTGCATACCTTAACCCATTTGCCTCCATTTCCTATGTTCTCTTAAGTATCCAGGAAAGACAGCAGAGAACAGGCCTATGGTGACCTCTCCTCCAATTAATTGTATATTCACTAAATGAAGAAGAGCAAGTGTACATGTCTCTTAAACTGTAGGGGAATATTTTTATACAACTGGATTTGATTGGACTTATCCAATCCTTGATCAGCATGAACAAGTGGAGAAGCTGCTAGAGATTTGTTGGTAGAAAAAAAAAAAAAATCCTATCACCCGTCAATCAAATAACATTCATGAACACTGAACCTGAATGTGCTTAGCCCAGGAGCGTTAACCCCAGAGGTGTCATTTGCATCCACAAATGAGGAAGCATTAATTTGGAATTTTATTTTAAGGATCATATATATTTTTAATCCGTCTGATCTTCCCAACAGTCCTCTGATCTGCTCGGCTTGCTTCAGAAAGCCTGGCTTGTCCCTTGGATCTTGTGTGTTTCAGTACATTCTATCGGGATGTTTCCTTTCAGACATTTCAGTCTGCCAAGTCTCTGACATTTCTCTCATGATGCATGCCTCTGCCCGTCACTGAATAGTTACTGCTAAGCCGTAGCTTAATTTCTGCGTTGACTAATTCCACTTTATGCACAAAAGCCTGCTGGGGTTGTGCTCAGGGAGAGGGCTCAGGAGTGTGCGCTGGGTGGGTGGGTGGGGGCAGGGCAATAGCTGAAAGGGAGGTTCGCAGACTTTCATCAGTGTTCTCTGATTTAAATTCATAGGGAGAATCTATTCTTAGTTCAGGGTGTGTTACAACTTAGTAAAGAATTGCTGCTCACTCTTCCACTTTTGATGGATTGGTAAGGGGTCTCCTGGATGCTGAAAGGCCCAGGATAGCCTTTGGTTGACATCGTTAGACTCTCCTGACATCTTCTCCCATTTTCCATTTTCTGGCTTTGTTTTGAATTGTTTTGTAATTAGGAAGGTTTTCCTTATAGTCATCGTTTAAATTACACAGGATAGTTCTTGGTTGGAGAAATACTTCTATACTATTAGAGAGCTATAGGCTCTGATATGGGTTTAAATATAGCAGTTCCAGAGAATTTGCTCATGAGGGGTCTCATTTGGTCATGTGAGGTTTTCAGTGATAGCCACTGTCCCAGCTATACCTAATGACCTTCCCTCTGTCTGTCTGCCACTCTAAAGGCTGATCAAATTACCTACTTTCCCAGTCTTCCAATTTTTCCGCAGATGGTGCTAGGGGGTAGTACAGCAGAGTTTAGGTGGTGATGTGAGCAACGGGGAGCCAGCCCTCTGCTTACCTCCTTCCTGCTGTGCACTGGAGGGGTTCCTAAGTTTCCTGTAAGACAATTTTTCTACAGAGTGGGAGGGGAGTGGGGGAGGTGGAACTTTGCAGCCTGGCTCCCAAGAGGCTGCAGACTGGAACTGGGCAGGAGAGGGTGAGGTTGGGAGTGGAGAACATAAGAACATTTATTGTTTTTTTTTTTTTTTTCTTTTTAATGGTAGCTATTTCCAGTGGTGGTTCTGTAACCTGCAGCTAAAAGTAATGCAATAGTAACCAAAGCTCAATCACCAAAGTTCACACACTCATTAACAGAGCTAATGCTAAAGCCTCAGGCCGTTGACCTCTAGCAGAACCCTGTTCCTTTATGCCTTCTCTAACTGAGTATGTGTAGTTTATAAAGCTAAAGACATACACACAAAATACTTCTATAACTGAACAATGAGATTACAGGACAGGAAGAGATATGATTTCAAATTACATTGAATTCATAAGAATCTTTTTTTTTTTTTTTTTTAGAATCTTTGAAATTAACCAAATCCAGCACACAAAACAGTAAAAGGAAGCCTGAGTAGACCCTAAGATGAAAATATCTATAGAATATTTAAGTTGGGATTAAGGCAAAACAATGGGGAAGCTCTGAAATTCCACACTCTGTGATTTAAAAGACTTAACAATTTAACTCTGGAGTCTCCTTTAGAGCCTTCTCTATCTTGAAGTCAAGCTGTTCATGAGTACTGTAGGGATCGTTCTCTTGTTATCTTCAAAAGAAACAACATAAACAGTGGAGCAGTCCCAGAGCCAAGTTCATCTATTTCCCTTTGGTTTTCTACATCAAGGTCAGCAGTATTTAAAACAAAGCTTCTCCAGAACATTCCGAGCCTTCTTGAAGAGATATGGCCTTTTGCACTTACATTAAGGCCAAATATGAAGTTGGTAAAAGGCTCAGGTACGAACGTAACTTTAAGATAAAGAACCTTATAGGATTTGGAAATCAACATTACATTTGGACTGACAGCTTGTGTGCAGTAAGATTCATCTCAATGTAATTTTAAAGAGCTGGGATCCTAAGCGGCCTGAATCAGTCTTTGAAAGAAAAAAAAATGAGCTCAGTATGGCATGGCTGTGCTACTTGAACAACTACGAGATGTTTAAATATGCTAACTCTGAGCAGGGTAATGCACTGTGACATGTTCAGAGGAAGAATTGAATTCCACAAGACAAGAAAGCCAGTGATACAGGCTTTTATGCAAGTTGATTAATAAACTTCTCAAAGGATTACACCAAAATCAACTGCTTTCTCTGGAATAATGTACAAGAAGACATGAGCAAGTTATTGACTAACAGCTGGAAGCAGAATTCATTGCAGAAGGGGAGGTTGGTCCGGTAGGCAGAGCGCTGCAGAATGTCTCTGGGGGAAGAGGGTGAGAACTTGTGGCTTGGATGCGGACAGGTTTTGCAGAGGTCTGAAAGGAAAGGGCAGACTGCTTATACAACAAGAGGCATTGTTTCTGCCCTGTTGAAGGACAGTGTGAGAGGAGAGGTGGATGTGGGGGAGAGGTATAAAGACATAATATTGGATGGGGGTCACTGCAGAGCAAGTGGAAGCCTGGGAAGGGTCTGGGTGGAGGAGGGGCTGAGGAATTCAGAAGGTCTTATTCAATTTGAAGTTCTTTGCCATGGAATCTCTTCTTTCATCTCCCTCCAAATCTCCAGTGTGATCCGATAAACCCAAACTTTGCCTTTTGTGAGTGGATTTTTTTGGTGGAATTTAAGAAAGAGGATGCATCTTCCATCTGGACCTATGTACTGCAGACCAGAGATAGCACCAGTGAGGTGGCAAGGTGATGTGCAGACCAGGGAAAGGATGGGAGCCAAAGGCCAGAGGAAGAGCTTAAAAGCACCCTTCATCCTCAGCCCATTCTGTAGAAATGTTTGGAAATCGAAGGCAGAGTCTGAGGATTTGAGTAATACCACCTTGTTACTTGCAGTGAAACTTGTGCATTCTATATCGGGCAAGGAGTTGGGTGTATTTGTCTGGGCCCTTATGTGTGTCCACAGCTGGGCTGGGTGCTCCTTTGGAAGCTCCAGGTACACCCTCCACCCTTCTCCCTCCTCTGTGGACCAGGCGTCTTGTTGGCTTTGGCTTATGGGGGACCCCAATGTACAGGTTAGGCAGGAGTTTAAGAGGAAGGAGGGTGAGGTCAGGGTATCTATACTTCTAACTTCCTCTCTGTGTTGTCTCTTTGGTTAAATGTGGCCTTGTTTTGAAACCACTGCTTCCTTTCAAGGGGACTGTCCTTCCTTTCAGGTTTTCCTAACTTTGCCCTTCCCTCAGTTCCTGATAGGATAATTGACTGTCTTGGTTTGCTGAAACTGAAGGTATTCCCCGGACATGAGACTTGGAGTTTTTTAAAATTGAAATGTACCAGGCAAAGTGAGACTAGTTGGTCATCCTCGCCCTAGAGTGGTTAACAACTCCTCTGCTGGTTCTAGCTTCAGGTTATTGAACTACCTCGCCTCATCTTGACCTTTGTAGATAGTCCTTTTGTAAACAAACAAACACACACACACACACTCTTCTGGAATTATCTCATTCAAGTATGCTGTTGCTTTCCTGTTAGTGGATATCTGTGAATATCCAAGCCCACTTCCTCTCTGGGATTTGGTACCTTCTGCCAAATGAGAGGGTTACGCTAGAACATTCCCTGTAGTTTTTCAGCTTCAACATCACATGACTAACATCTGGCAATATCTGAAGGATCTTTACTTCTTAACGTTTTATAATTATCTACTTCATTTCCACCGTAATCTTCTAGGAATTCTGCCCAAAGAATTCTGGGGGGCTTCCTATCTCTAGGCCTTGGCTGAACCTGGGGGAAACTGAGGCACAGATAAAGTTGTTCTGGGTCTGGAAAGGGTCATGACTGGTTTAGGAGGAGGAAAGGAGGGAGAGGCCAGAGTGTTATCAGATTATTGTAGCACAACATAGTATGTGTTGAGCGAGATTCATAGAGTACCCTGGAATCTAAAGGAGGCATTCCAACCAATGCAGGGGGATCACAGAGATCTTCTGGGGGAAGGGACACCTGAACTGAGTTTTCTGGTGAAGGAAGGGCAGAGGACATACAAAGTGGAGGCAGACAAGCTGAGGCTGCAGCCTCTGTGCATGCATACACAGAGATTTCAGGGTGGGATAATGTTAGGTGTTTAGTTTCTGTGGACCTAAGATGTAAAGTAGGAGAAGAATCTGGAAGAGTGGGCAAGACCAGGTTACAGAGGGCCTGGCAGGCTGCTTGAGGAGGTGGCCCTGCATTGTATAGGTAACAGAAGGCTACTAAGTGATGGGCTGTTTTGTCATTGAGAAGGGCAATAGTACGTAAATATCTAGTTTCTTTCTGAAAATAAAATATAAAGAACAGTGCTGAACCAACAATAGTATAAACCAGTAATGTGTTCAGCAACCTTTCTGAAATGATGCTCAAACAATGGAACTTGAAATCTGCAGTTTTAGCTATTGAAATGTTACATTAATGCTTTTGTTAGGAAAACTCAGCAAACTCCACTCTAGAACTTTCTCTGAAGGAAAAACAACAGATACCCAGACTGGATAGATTTACCTTTACTACACTCATTCATTTACCCCAATGTTCATTTTGGTTCACCCAAAATTTGAAGATTCGAGGGCAAAAGTATGGGTTATTTATATTAGCATTACTAGTAATTGGAACACTGATACACGGCATGGCTTGATAAATGTCTATTTCATGACAAAAACCTCAGAGTGACACTGAGGTATAAGCGTTGCCTGCACTAAGGCTGAGAAGTAGAATAGCAGAACACAAAGTTTCTGTCCCCAGTATAGGAAAAGCTGTGAGCTGCTCTGGGGTTAAACAAACCAACTGTGAAAGGACTTTTGGTTCTTTTAGAGAAATTTGAATGTGAAGTCTATATTAGACATAAATATTTTAAATAAATTCAGAGAAATGATTATTAATAGGTTGGTACCAAAACAAAACAAACAAACAAACAAAAACCCCAGAAGATAGGTATAATACTTGTTAGGTAGAATAATGGCATCATGACTGTGTGAGAAAATATCTTTTTTAAAAAAAACTGGTAAAATTTGAAGTATTTAGTGGTGAATAATATGATGTTATGGATGCCCATTAAAATATTGTTCCTCTCATATGCCTCAAAAAAGTTTATTTGAAAAGAAAACAATGAAAAATTATGACAGAAGAAAACAAGGAATGAAGGGATGAAGGAGGGCAGGTGGGGCAGGATTAGTGAGCCTGCTCCGATCTAGGAGAAGCTTCTAGACTTGAAAGCACGTTTGCAATGTGTTAGGGAGTCAGTTTTCTTTGTGATGAGGGTATGGAGTAAAAACAATCACGACACAGGTAGAGACCAAGCAGAATGAATTCTAGAAGAGGTAAATTTGCAGGATTATAGTAAGAGCCCATCTCAGACTAAAGTCTTCTTTTCTTTTCTATTCTTTATATTAGATGAAGAAAAATGTTTCTTGTTTCATGCATTTAAAAGAAAGATAAATCATTTTATGCCAACCTGATGTGTGAAAAATGATCTGGATGGTTACCTATGCTCAGGTGAGGTCAGTTGTGTGGCCCTGGTTATTGGTAATACTAACACCATAATAATAATGTAATAAAAATGTAATAATAACATTTTTTTCTTTCACCAGTTCATTAAAATCTTTCCAAGTGTCTGCTATGTCTTGAGCAATGCATTAAGCACAGAAGCAGAAAACCATGACAAAGTTCTTGCCTTCATTATGTATATTAGTTTGCTAAGGCTGCCATCACAAACTACCACAATAGGAATTTATTTTCTCTAGTTCTTAAGGCTTAAAATCTAAGACCAGGATGCTAAAAATTCCATTTCTGGTGAATTTTCTCCTCTGGCTTGTGGATGGCTATCTTCTCTTTGGTGCTCATGGAGAGAGAGTTTTTTTGTGTCTCTTCATCTCCCTATAAGGGCACTAGTCCTATTGGATTGGGACCCCCTCCTTATAACCTCATTTAACCTTTATTATCTTCTTATAAACTCTATTTCTAAATACCATCATATTGGGGGTTAGAACTTCAAACATATCAATTTTGGGGAAACACAATTCAGTATATAACATGATGCTTATATGCTAGTGGGCATTTGGGGAATATGGTCAAAATTCACAAAGAGCTTTTGTGTATTTTTTCTTGGCTTCCATCTTGGCAACAACCTAGTGAGGTCAGTCATGCTTTAAAATGACCCTCCTTTAAACCAGAGACTCAGATTGTTCCATAACTTCCCTGTAGTTATATCACTAATAAACATAAGGAGTATCTTTTCACTTGGAGTCCAGTGTTTTCTCCACCACACCACCATCTGTTCTTTTTTATACTCCTTCTGTTAACACAAAGAAAATGCAGGTGTGATAGGAGCACTGTATGTAAGGATGAACACCTGGGATGAGGTGAGCCATGCCAGCTCTTCTGGTCCTAGGCAAATGTTCATCTTGTAGCTAATCTGTGGTGCAGACCAGAAGGGTGGCTCTGTTAAGTACAAGCACCTTCTGACGCTTCAGGGAAGATTTTTTGTTACCAGTTAATTATCATTTCAATTTGTCAGGAAAGGAAAAAGGACCTCAGACAAGTTTGAGAATGCTTT
Organism: Galagoides demidoff; assembly: GCA_963574575.1. Classification (NCBI taxonomy): domain Eukaryota; kingdom Metazoa; phylum Chordata; class Mammalia; order Primates; family Galagidae; genus Galagoides; species Galagoides demidoff. Next base: position 27,521 of record CAUYQV010053924.1, read on the forward strand.
GATGCTCTTCCACCTCTCTGGGGATCCCCAAAGTGAGGCCTGAAATATGGCAGAACAGAGCTGACCGAGAGCCTCTGAGACGCTCCCCAGGTGGGTGACAATTTGGGAATGGTGATTGCACACAGGGTACTTTGCAAATACTATGAGGGCCTGAGAAGGGAAGAGAGAGGATGGAAAAGGAAGATAGATTTCAAAGAAATTAATCGAAGGTGGTTTGTACCCAGAAGGGTTGCTAATGCCAAGTGAATGAAGCCAGATGCAGAAGACCACAGATCACATGATTCCATTTGTATGAAATACTCAGAACAGGCCAATCTGTAAGACAGAACACAGTTTGGTGGTTGCCAGGAGATGGAGGGCAGAGTGGGAGGATGGGGAGTCCCTGCTTAATGGGTACAGCTTTCCTTTTAGGGTGATAAAACATTCTGGAAGTGGATAATGGTGATGCTCTCCAACATTGTGAATGTACTAAATGTCATGTGGTCATTTTTGTTGCAAGTATTTTACCACTAAGAAACACACAAGTTAAAAAAGATCATCTTCTAAGTTGGTTAATTAAAACTTCAGTATCTGAGGTACTTCTGTGACGTTTCCTAACTTAGCAGCTGTCCAGATTATACCTAAATATTTTCACCTAGAACAAAACTGCCATCTCACAAGTAATTTTTCTTTAATTTTTAGGAAGCCCTAATTGTTAGAAACTCATTATTAAAGCACATTTATATACAGAGAGATAAGGATTGCCTTATCTCTCGGGATGAAAGGGTAGCAGGTGTCTTATATTCCCCGCATTGATGTTTCTGCCTCAAGAAAGGGGTGCAGTTCTGGGCATGGGGCTGCAGTCCTACAAGGATAGCTGTGTGTCAGGCTGGGCCGTAATCTAAAGCAGGCTTGCTGAATTTTCTTGAGTAGATCAAACAAAAGGTCTTATGTGGGATAGAGAAGGTATGTCTTGGATTATTCCAGAATTTGGCTGTAGACTATTTATAAATCTGGCCTTAATGAGCACTGCAATAGGTAGGACAAGAATTTAGGAACATTTTTTAGAACTTTCTATTTGAAAAAAATGTATTATTAGTAATCTCGTGTCCATTTTAAAATGAGAAAATATCTTCCTATTTGAAAACAACATGAGCAAAACCATACTTACCAGGAACATTGTGTATTTTGTAAGCAGGTATACAGGAAATGTCTTTAAATAGCCAAGTCCCCAGGGGGGTTGATTTGATTTCTAAAATGCAATTCATCCACATTTTCAAACACGTGTCTATTGTGCCAACCTGAGTACTCGTGTGCATTCCCCCTACTTTATAAGGCTGTAACCCAAATAGTATTTGGGTTGACTATTATACATAGTTTCATATTAGGAAAGATGAATAGTTCAGAAATTATTTTACTTTCTGATTTAATTAACAATGGAAATCTCAATAGAAAGATCTAACTGGCCCCCTATTTGCAGGCAGGGCTCAGGGGGCTTGGGTGAGAGTCAGGCTTCTCCTGACTTCTGATTCACCCAGGCCACGTTCCTGGCCCCTCATCATTATGCACCGCGTGTATGCTCCTCACAGCTCCTCTGGAGTGTCACGAGTAATTAGGGCTCCCTTCTACCGGAGTGTTGAAGAGCTTTGTGGTGGTACAAAGAAAGATGTGAATTTGTCCCTGGGAACTAGCAGTGTTTTGTATTTTCAAAGCCCTGCTTTTAGATGGTTCCCAGCATTGGAACATTTGAACAATGTCTTATCTTTTATCATCACTGTAGCGGAAAAATACTAGCCTGAGGATGTGGGCTGTGAAAAGCTGTCAGAGCCTGCCTACCTTTAGTGTTGGGTGATGACGCTGGGAGCTTTCTGCAACCCCTGCTCAGATCTGACTCAATGTGGGGAGAAGCCAGAAATACCAGGGCATCTCAGGAAAAACAGAAGAGCAGCAAGGGAGAAGCCAAGAGGAAAGGAAGCTTTGTTTCAGACCCGAGGAGAAGGAGACACAACCTGGTTAGGACACAAAGGACGGGGAGAAAACACACGTGGTTCCCAGAAAGTGATGAACGCTGGGGAAAGAGGAGCCCACACAAAGCTCTTATTCACTGAAGCTTTGAGACCTGTGATTTTCTCTAGCTGTGGGAGGGGCAGGTAGCTGGAGATGAAGGAGATGCTGAGAACACAGCGTGACAGTGAAACTTTCCCTCTCCCACCCTTGCCTGCTGTGGATTTATTAGGCAGGCAGGCAAATTGGTGTGCAAACAATAGGTTTGCTGGAATAAATGGCAAATTATACAATTTTGCAGGCACACGCAGATCCGCAGTTGCCCAGAAATGAAATTATATGAGGTGACGGGCTCCCCAGTGCCAGCTCCAGGGCTGAGTACTCGCCTTGTCGCTCTGTGCTGGCCCAGGGTCTCACTGGGAGTTTAGCTTGCAGCCTGCAGTTCTGAGCCACACCATTCCCCAGCACCGAGGTGGTGTTTACTCATCCGTGTGAGGAGGATGTTTCAACTCTCCGTCTGCCCCTCCAGCGTGCGGTATTGATCCTCCGCAGTAAGGAGACAGAAAGACCTTTCTTCAAAGTACCTTTGGAGGCGGAGTTGGCTGCGGACCTGGCTTTGTGAGCAAGGGCCTGCATTCAGAGGACGCAGAATCACTCAGCCTTGCGAATGGTGTTTGTGCAATTTACTAGTCATAACAAGTTCGTGTTTTAATGTTAGTCGTTCAAGAAAAATTTAACACATTGAAGCTGTTTCATCACTTGATTAGTCTAAACAAGTCTGGATAATTAGCCTGGCTAATTAATACCTAAGTCTATTGTGCAGTTTGAGCTGACATATTTTGAAGGTGGTGCCAGTTCAGAAATGTAGAAATAATTACTCTATAAAACTGGGCATGAGGCATATTTCCATGGGATTTCACCTTGAATATGCAAATGCTTTCGCTTTTGAAATGTGATTTGCCAAAATGAAGAATATTTTCTGATCTGAAACTGTTTTGTTTTTAATAAGAGTTTATGAAAACCCTGATCCTGCCTCGTAGGCATAGAAGGCTTACCAGAAGCTATCTCTTGCTCTAAAAAAAAAAAAATCTGTGTATATAATGTGCTGAATTTGTAGCATTGATAAAACAGAGAATTAGGTTTTTATTACTTTGAAATTAAGTACTCCGGTTCAATGCTCCCTATTGTTTACCAAATTAAATACAGATTCCCTTGCCTGGCTCCCAGAAGGCCTTGGGTACATCTGCCCAACTCTTCAGGTCTGATGTGCGATTGCAATTTACTTCTAATAGAGGTAAATACCACAAAATACTCAGAGAAATTTCTGAGGCCCAAAGTGAGAGGAAAAGACAGGATACTCAGCCAAATGGGAACTGATTTATTGATTCATTGATTTATTTGAGATCTATTGCCTGAGAAGTCACCGAGGGGAGAAGGATGATGAATAGTACTTAAAAAAATTTTAAAACTAGAACAGCTGCCTTTTATAAGTTCTGAGTAGCTTCTAAAACTAAAATGAAAACATTAATATGCTTAGGAACTCACCTTTGTTTTAGAAAGAACCATGTTGATGCCTTTTATTATGCAGATGGAGGGCAAATTTGGATAGAGCCCAAGAAGCATTCTTGAAGGAAGGGAGCTGATATTTATGTGTTTGAGACTCAATGTTCTATAATATATTTGATGGATTGAAGTGACCTTGATTGAAGACAGCTATTTATAAATAAAAGCCTTGGCCTGGTTTGGTGGCTCACATTATGATCCTAGCACTCAGGGAGACCAGGGAAGGAGGATCACTTGAGGTCAAGAGTTTGAGACCAATCTGAGCAAAAGCAAGACCCCTTCTCTACCACAAATAGAAAAATCAACCAGGCAGGGTGGCATGTGCCTGTAATCCCAGCTACTCAGGAGGCTGAGGCAGGAGGATCTCTAGAGTCCAGGAGTTTGAGATTGCAGTGAGCTATGATGATGCCACTGCACTGTAGATGGGGAGACACATACTGTTCAAAAATACATAAGTAAATAAATAATAAATGAAAGCCTTAAGAGGAAGCTCATTTTAAGGAGGAGGGTGGTCTAGCATGGTGGCCAGGGCCAGCATCACCGTTAGCAGGAGGCTTAGGGTATGGCTGGCAGCAGAAGGGAGTGATTATGGCTTTGGAAGCCAGGCCGATTAGGTGAGCTGTGAGCACTGCTGCTGTAAGGCTGGAGAGAGATGCTGCTCCAGCCCTTCCCTGCACTGTGGGAGGTACTGCCATAGCAGCAAGTTCCTCATCACCAGAGTGAGACCCGGAGAGAACAGGGACTGCTCAGTATCACCAGAGTACCTGCTCAAAGGCCTGTTTTGGAAGAAAGTCTATGATGCAGAGAAAGGAGCCTTTCAGGAGACAGGCATAGTATTCCATCCTTTTCAAATTCATGACTTACCTGTGGCTGAAGATGTTAGGTAGCAGACAGGGGGTGGGGGGTGGGGTAAGTCTTAGTATTGAGGAAGGAATAGGGATTTGAAGTGGTTAATTTTAAAACAAGATTAAATTTGACCTACTCATGTGTCCCAAGAAATAGAACCAATACATACACACCTAGAGCGAGAGAAAGAAGAGATTTGTTTTAAGAAATTGGCTCACAGGACTATAGAGGCTGGCAGGTCCACAGTCTGTAGGGCAGGTCAGCAGACTGGAAACTCAGGCAGGATTTCTATGTTACAATTTGGAGGCAAAATTCTTTTTTCCCTGGGAAATTTCGATTTTTGCTCTTAAGGCTTTTAATTGATTGGGTAAGGCCTACCCCACATTATGAAGGGTAATTTGCTTTAATTAATATCAACGGATTGATATTAATAGTAACATCTTCATTAGTTCATAGTAACATCTAGATTAGTATTTGACTGAACATCTGGGCACCCATAGCCTGGCCACGTTGACTTATAAAATTAACCATCACATTGGGGAAGTGGGGAAACAGGACAGGCTAATGCAAAGACTTCCAACTTGGTAAGGGAATAATATGTTTATTACAAAATGTAAGTTACAAAATGTATGTGTCATCAAAGGGATTCAAATAGGAGATACAGGGATTCTGAGGAGAGGGAGTCTACATACATCTGGGGTGACGAAGATAAGGACAGATAGAAGCAAAAGCCTCAACAGTTTCAGAGGGAAGTCTCAGGGAAAGCATCGACTGGGAATCGCACAGCATAAGACTGACTGAGAAGTGGGAGAGGACTGGGCCCAGACTGGACATTGCAAATTGAATCGCGGCAGGGGAGGCACTGATGCCTCTGAGTACGAAAGTGACATGAAAATACTGGTGTTGCTGATGGGAGGGGCTGCTGTGCAAGATTTCTGGAAGTGGCAGCGAGGAATGAAACGAACTTGGTTGATTGGCTGGAGGTGAAGAACTTTCATGAATCTGTCCAGAGTCACCTGCCCTTCCTGTTACCCATCTCCTTTTCAATGACTCGGTAACCCCTGAAAAACAAAACATAAGGAAGACATGTAGAGGGATATGTGTATGTGTGAGAGTGTGTGTATGTGTGTGTGAGAGAGAGAGAGCGAGTGTGTGAGTGTGATTGAGTGTGTGATTCAGTGTGTGGATGTGATTGACCTAGACAGGGTTGACTTGTATTTTTGAAAGACTCCTCTGGCCTTGGAGTGAGATATGGATGGGAGGGAACAAGACCAAGGAGAAGAGGAGTTCAGAACAGACGTCAAAGACCCCAAGTGTTGTGGGAGCTCCTGCTAGGGTGGCAGCATTCACAGGGGAGCTCGGGGAAGGAGGCAGAGCAAGCTTCCTTTGATGTGGGTCTTGAAGGATGATGGAAACTTCACAAAGCAGATGAGGGGGTGAGAGTTTTTGAAGAAAGGCATGGGGATAAAATAGAAATACAATGCAGTTTGGCCAAAGCATAGGGTTTGTGGAAGGGACCAGTAGGCAAAAAGGCCTGGAAGGTGTCTTGGAGATAAGTGGCAGGTAAGGAACTTTTAGGTAATTTGTTGAGCAGTTGTCGGGGGTGATGGGCAGCATTTGAGGTATTGACTATAAGGTGGCAATGTAATTAGAATTGTGTTCCAGGAAGACTAGTAGCATCAGGTTTTCTGGGTAGCTTTCAGAGAGAGTGATGCAGGATAAACATTAAGTAGGTTTGTAGCTGTTATCAGTGAAGGATAGAAACCAGGGTGGAAGCTGTGGCAATTACACAGCGGGATCATGTTTTAAAGATACCACAGAAGTCAAATCTACAGGATGTTACAATGAATTTGGGGTAGAGTGAAGAGAAATGTGAGCGGTAAGTGCCAATATTAAATATTTCCAGATGGTGTGCGTGAAAAAGTATGGATGATATTGACAGGACAGAGCATTCAAGATGAGAATGGGTTCAATTTCATTTTTAGATATTTTGGATGGAATGTGCTGGTGAAACAATCTGGTGAATTTCTTTAGAAGCCAGTTGGAAACATGGTCTGGCACTTGGGAAGGAGGTTAGGATTGGAAATATACAGCTGTGTATTACTTCATGATGGGTTAGGTCCTGAGAAATGCATCAGTAGGCATTTTTATCATCGTGTGAACAGCAGAGTGTACCTTACACAAACCGAAATGGTGCAGCCTCCTTCACATCTAGGCCACGCACCTGTACAGCAGGTTACTGTACTGAATAGGTAAGAGTGACACAATGGAACGTATTTGTGTATCTAAACATATCTAAACATGCATTAAAAATATGGTATGAAAGATAAAAATTGACCATGAATGGATCTTGCAGGCCTGGACATTATTCTGAGTGACTGATGAGTCAATGGGAAGGTCTGGGACATTACTGTATACTGCTATAGGCTTTAAGAATTGTATGCCTGGGCTACACTAAATTTATAAAAAAAGCCCTTTTTTTTTAATAAGAAATTAATCCTTTTGGGGGCAGTTACAAGAGGGTAACACAGTTACAAGAGGGTCCTTACCTAACAAAAGCAGTCAATGTAACCTGGTTCTGTATACCCTCAATGAATCCCCAACAATTAAAAAAAAAAAAAAGAAGAAGAAATTAATCTTATCTTACTGTAACTTTTTTACTTTATAAACTTTTAACATTTTTTACTTTCTTGTAATAACACTTAGCTTAAAATACAAGCACATTGTCCAACTATACAAAAATATTTTCTTATATTCTTATTCTGTGTGCTTTTTTCTGTTTTTAACATTTTTCATTTTTATTTTTATTTTTGTTAAAAAGCAAGACAAATACACACATTAGCCTAGGCCTACACAGGGTCAGGATCATCGAGACACCCCCAGGTGTTAGAATTTTCAATTCTATTATTGTCTTACAGGATCACGGTTGTACACACAGTTCGTCACTGATGGAAGTGTTACGCAGTGCATGAGTGTATGAGTGTATTCACTTCTAAAGGCTGTTTTCCTGAGGTGTCTCTGGGATAAATTCGTTCCTAGAAGCATCAGTCCTGCAGGAAAATGTCACCTCACACTTGCAGGGATGATGTAGTATAGTGGCTATACTTTCGCTATGGCTTCCTCTGGGTCCAATCTGGCTGTTTATAGACTCTGCAAACAGTGGGGGTATTACTGAAACTCTCTGTGCTTTGGTTCCTTTATCTGTAAGTTGGAATAATATCAGGGTTATTTTATTAACCAAGTTCATATGCAAATACCTGGCTAGGCTGCTAGCATCGTACCTGGTGGGACCTGCTAAGGGAAATGAATTTTCTCTTCTGGCTAGACCTTAAGGCCGTGGGTAGAAGGACAATCTTCCGGTCTTGCCCATCCAAAAATCTCACTGAAAACTCCCTTTCCTCTGCCCAGCATTGGGTGAATCCACTTGGAGTGGTAAGAAAATGTAGTTTTTTTTTTTTAGAGGCAGAATCTCACACTTGGTAAAGTGAGGTGGCATCACAGCTCATAGCAACTTCCAGCTCTTGGGTTTAGGCAATTCTCTTGCCTCAGCCCCCTGAGTAGCTGGGACCACAGGCACCTACCACAAGGCTTGGTTATTTTTTGTTGCAGTTTGGCCAGGGCTGGGTTTGAACCCGCCACCCTCAGTATATGGGGCTGGCACCCTACTCACTGAGCCACAGGTGCCACCCAAGAAAGCGCAGTCTTAACTCTGCTCCTGGTGGCTCTTCTTTCTTCCCTTCTGTGTCTTGGGAGAATGGGAGGTGATCTGAAGGCTGGATTGTATCTTTTCACTGGTTTAGGGCTACTCACCTGGACAGAAACAAAATTGTCTACATCTTTTCCTCTGGAAAAAGAAAAACCAGTCCTTAATAGGCTAGTTCATTTGCACGAAGGTGATGGCTGAACTGCAGAAGTGGACAGCTTTGCCCCTAGAATGGGCGCAGAGAGAAGGGTACCTGGAGCAGAGCCTTGGCCAATGTTATCATTTATGAGTCTTGGAGAAAAAAATGTGCTCTTGCTATCACCAACAAGACAATACCACAGTTAATAACAGAAACCTTATTTCTTTTGTTCATCACAATGTTCATTCATTCAACAAATATTTATTGGTATCAACTGAATATAAACCACTATAATTGGCACTAGAACATAGCTGTGAACAAGTTAGGCAAAGATATCCTGCTTTCACAGCACACTCCTGAGTAACTGGGGTGGTGGAAAGAACACAGTCTTTGGAATGAGGCACGTTTGATTTTGAATTTGAGTCCACCCATACCATCTATGCCATCTAGGGCAAGTTTTTTACTCTCTCTAAGCCTTTGTTTCCCATTGGGAAAGTGAGGATAATGGTACCTATCTTACCAGTTGCAGAAATGCCTGCCACATAAGAGATACTTGTGGATACCATGGATCTGGATGTCTTTTAGGTTCCGTCAATGGCATGCACTCAGTGAAGACTTGAACATGGACGAGTTAAGGAGAGGAGCTGTTGGCAGAGAGGAAAGTGCCTGATGTGTAGACACGGACTGTGCAGAGGCAATGTGACTCCACCACCACAGCTTCCTGCAGCCCTGGTTATTTCCTTGTTGTGGCAAAGGCTGTGTGATGCTGGGGGACCAGAGGTATTCCCAGAAGCTTAGTCACCAGCTTGCTCCTCTAGCCCTTCTAGAAATTTTCTAATTCATCTTATACCTGGGAGGAACCTCTTAGGCTTAAACTGATGATATTAGTTTCTATCTAAACCTGTAACTGAAATAAAACTGATTAAAGACAGCAAGTCTGCCTCCACATTATGCCTATGTGTGTTAACATTGTAGGAGCTTCTAGAAAAGGCAGCAAGGCAGAGGACACAGTCCCCGACCCCCCCCCCACTATCGTTTTTGTGAGAAACACAATTATAATGGATATATTTTTAAATGACTTAAGCACCACATGCTATCATCAACGTGCTTTGAGAATCAGAGGATGGAGGAGGTAACAACAGCTTTCTGTGTGGTAGGAAAAGGCCTCAGAGAGATAACATTTAACAGAATCAAGAAGATTGAGTAGGAGATCATTAGATGGAAAAAACGGAGGGGTAGAATAAGAGAAGGGCATTTATAATTAAGGGCTGTGCATTTGCAAAGGGGCAGAGATGTGAAGATGCCCCCATGTTTGGAGCAGTGGGAGAAGCTGGGTGTGTCTGGGATGTGGCATCGGGATCGGGATAGGGGAGAAGATGAGTTTGGAGAGTCAGCTTCTGACCAGGTTGTGTAGAACTGTATGTGCCTAATTAGGGACTTTGACTTTTATCATCCAGTCATAGTGAGGCAGCAGGGATTTTGAAGCAAGGGAATGAAAATAAACAATTTTTTGGATCATGAGGAATATTCAGGCATTAGTGTGGAGAATAAATTGGAGGTTGAAGATGTTTACAGGCAAATAATAAGCTGCTTAAAGAAAAGGTGAGTGAGAAGGAGGGTTGTGGTACAGATGGAGATAAGGGGCAGAATTTAGAATATATTTTTAAGGTAAAAATGTACAGTATTGGAGACTAATTGTACTAGAAGGAGAGAATAAGAAAATGAGGTACTTGGCAGAAAATAGGTTTCACTGGAGTAGAAACTTTGCTTGTTTTGGGCTTTATCTTCAATACTGACAATAGTTCCTAGCACATAGTAGGTGGTCAATAAACATTTTATTAAGTAAATAGGGTAGATGGTGATACCATGAGCTACATAGTCTTGGATAATAAAATTAGTTGTGGATGTCTGCAGTTAATCTTGGATATCCAAGTGGAAGATTTATTGTGTAAATCTGATGTTTAGGGGAAAGAACTAGATTTAAGGTATACCCTGAGAAGTTGTTGGCACAGAGGAAGAAGTTGAAGCATAGATGTTCCAGGGAGAATGTCAACTGAGGAGTGAATTAATGATGAATTTCTGGGACCCACCAGACCTTAAAAGCTGGCAGAGTGGAAGGAGCTTGTGAAGAAGATTGAGATGCAATGGCCAGCGAGGACCCTATCCTGGAGACAGGGGGCATGTTCAAAGCGAATGTCAGGAGAAACTTGTTGCTACACAGTATCAACTTTGTTGCAAGACATATAGGATAAAGACCTAAAATAGGCTACTGGACATCTAAATTAGGAGATCTGGAATCACTTTCGTTAGTTGCATTGTAACTGAGTGATAGAGATAGGACCAGATTGCAGTGGCTTCACCCTGAATAGAAGTTTAGTATATAAACAGGTTGGGTGGCGTTACTGGCTTACTTAATGACAGTATGTGTGGGGCAGGGATGGGGCTGGCCTTAGGAATGGCAGAGCAATCTCTTGGTTCTCTTAGTTCACCTTCTCTGTATTCCAGTTTTATTCTCTTAGCAGATTTCTCCAGGAAGAATAGGCTATTGATAACTTCAGCTGCCCACTTCTATGGTTTTATAATTGAAGAGAAAGTGAGTGTCCTCCTTCCAGCTCCAGTTTGAAAATTCCAGGGGAAATGTTTAATTGGTCTTATTCAGATCATATGCTCATCCATTGGACCAATGGCTGTGGCCAGGTCCTTTATCGCTGGCTAATGGCTGTGACAAGTAGATGAGCTCCTATAAGAAGCCTGTAGCTCTAGGGACACTTTTTGGAGCAAAGAAGGGCTGAGGAGTGTGGAGAAAGAAGCAGGATGTCTCACACATGGCCACAGGGTGGATTACTGAGAGCCGCACACTCACTCCTAATCTTTGCTGGAAGAAATAGATATCAGGGTAGTAGGCTGAGTGCGAGCAGGGGAGGGCAAAGCTAAGACAGTAAATATCGATTTCTCTTTCAAAATGATGGAGAGTCATTTATCTGGAGAGCGGACTGTGTGGGGTGATTTATTTCTCCCTTAGAGTCTGAAATTCCAAATGGGCCACCCAAACAAACCTACAAAATAAGTAAAAAATATTATGATTGCTGTGCAAATTTCAAGTAGGAGACAAGTTTTCTAGTTTCTGCACTTACTGGTGAAGAGGAGAAATCTCACAGTCAGGATAGGATTAAAGCTACAGGAGAGGGAAGGAAGGGCTCGCTGATGGAGCAAGTCCGAGAAGGTGGCCTAGTGCCTGGATCTGGTCTTGGAGCCATTTTGCTTTTAAGATAGAGGAAAAGGAGATGAAGTGGCAATATGAAGATACTGGTGTAGATTACTAAGGGGTTACAAGTATGTCCTGAGTGGAAGGAAGAGAGGAGAAAACACTTCCCCTGGCCTTTATGTGTGCACAGCAAAGGGACAGACTGGCTTAAACAACATGTGTTGTGGGGATGGAGTCAGGAATTTAAAAAGAGTAGACATGGGGGGCTGCCACAATGGAGGGTTGAGACAGAACATCCTGGGGGAGAAATAAAGGATTTTTGAGCAGCATTGTGAGCCTCTGATGTTACACCTAAATCACTTAGGAGAAATGAGATGTTAACTAAATCATGAAAGCTGATGTTTGTGACTCTTGCTATATGGTGAGCTCCACGCTAAACACTTCTCTTGTACCATCTCTTTCCATAAATTCAGCCACCTCTGAAACGGGCAGTATCATCTTTCTTTATCCATGAGGAAACTAAGACCAAGAAAGAGGCTTGCTCAAGTTCATGCACTTAGGAAGCAGCAGAGTTGGGATTTGGTTTTAGGCCCGTCTGACCTCAGAGTCAGAGCTCTTCCCTCCACAGACCATTCTTCCTTTGGTGTCTACTCAGACGTGTTTTGGTCTTGCCCCTAGTACGGTGATGCTCCCAGCACATTTGGCAGTGAGTAATTTCCTTTGTTCAGGTCTTCAGGCTGTTCCCACCTCCTAGTCCTGTTGTTTACCACAGGCCCCAGTGGGCTAGCCACAGGGGACATAGAAATCCCAGGACCCCAAATGATAGCTCTCACAGCTCCTCCCGGGCAAGGTTGTGCAGAGAGCATTTGTATCCCAGGGCTGACCTTGCCAGCCTTGTGACCTGGGGCATGGCACTCAGCTTTTAGAGGAACAATCATGAGCAGCAGAAATGAACCAACCAAACAGAGCCAGATGGTATAGTCAAAGGTAAATGAGATTTAGAGTAGAGGACTCAGATTAGAAATGGATCGCCTATTTCACAGCTAGCTTGGGGAAAGTTATTTACATTCTGTATGCATCTTCCCCCCCCCTCCAGTTTTTCATATGGGGGTGAAATATGCTCTTGGCAGGAATATGGTTCAGGTAAGAGATACTTCAAGTAAAGCAGCAGAGCCGGGCCTGGCTAGGTAGGTGCTCAAATCTTAGTTCTTATGTTAATAGTTTATCATTACCAGATGGGTGGGGGAAAGTCATTTGTCCTTGCTAAGACAAGCCAGTTTGTCCTTTCATACCTTCTTTCCGAGTCATATAGGCCAGTGTTCCCAAAGGGGGGAGAGTCGTGCTTCCCAGGGGTGATTTGGTAAGATCTAGAGACATATCTGGCTGTCAGTAGCTGGAGGGCTAGTGCTGGAATCTTGTGTACTGAGGATAGGAATGGTGCCAAACATCCTTTAATGCTCAGGGCTGCTCTCCGCAGCACTAATTTTAAGATTATTTGGCACAGTACTAATTTCAAGAAATCGTGCTAAGGAGAGAACACTGCTGAAAGAAAGCCAATAGGAAGAAATGAGGGGTCAAATGGTAGCCCAGGTCCATCCAGCGAGCTTTGAAAAGGCGCAGTTAGTGGCATACAAACAGAGGGAGTGAACAGCAGGGCGAATGGCCTCCGGACTCTTACTGCCTGCTTTCTTCCTCTCCACATTTGACGAGGGAGAGCGGTGTGTGCCTGGCAGCCTGCTGCCATTTCTCCTCTTTGTTAGGGAACATCGCCTGAGGACGGTTTGTGGTCAACATTGCCCCCTGTGTAATCACGACTGTGACCACTTTTTTTTCCTCAAACTAAAAATTGATGATGAGTCAACTATTAAGGGTGTTCAGAGGGACGAGGGCGAGGACCTTTGAAACTGGGACTTGTCTGTAGTTTCCAGAGACTATGTCATCGGAAGAGAGAAGACAGGTGGAGCGTGGAGATGCGACAATGGGATCCAGGTGCAATCTCAGCTCCCTCGTCACTGCCTGCCTGAAGCTAAGACTCCCTGAACCTCAGTTTCTTCATTTGTAAAATTAGATTAATAATACTTACCTGAAGGGACTGATATAAAGTTTACCGACAGGATACGTTTGAAAGTGCTTTGTAAATTGGTAAGTCCAATCAGCTCATTACTTAGGGGGTTTTAATGAATGACAATAGCGACCTATACAGGTGTGAGTGCCAAATAAAAAGACTATATTTTCTATTTTAAAAATACACAGACATGCCCCTCGAATTTAGGTCCTCAACTGGACACAGGCATCTCAAGAATAGGATCTTGGCTGTTTTGTTCACTTCCTAACATGTACACCAAAGAAAAACCACACAGACAATGCTGAAGTTCTCAGTGAAGATTTTTGTTCTTTCCATTTTTAATTTTCTTATTTTGCAAATGTAAGACATATTCAAAGGAACCAGCTTTCAGATTAGCTGCCTCTCAGAATATAGAGAAAGAATGAAATGCATCGTTACAATTATTATGTGGTTGTTGACAATTCTGATTAGATACAATTTGGGTCATTTGTGATAAACAAAAAGTTCTATCTTTCATTGAAATAAAACCTGAAAAACAACCCCTACTCCCCATAGAATGTTTGTTTCCCTTTTTTCTTGGTTGTGTATATATATGTGTATGTGTGTGTGTCTTACAAAATTTGGGGGAAGATTAAGATTATTTGGTAATTCATTCATGGTTTATCTCTTGCAGTGTAAATTTCTTCTGGGTCCTGACTCCTTATTGGGTTAAATTGTACAATTTTTACATAGTAGACAGTCAAATATTTGTTGAAGGAATGGAAGAGAAGGAGAATGTGCAATAACCTATGATAATGCATATAAAGTAATCATCAGAGTACCTGGCTCCTAGTATTTGCTCAATAAAAGAACTGCATGGATTTGTAAGCAATAAGGTCCTGTAAGTGAGAATATTTAAAAAAAATGTGAAATGTTCTGTGGATTCTGAAGATACTTGAGAGAAGTATTCTGGGGATTCCTGTGAATGTCTTTGCTTTCTTGGTAAAAAAAAGGACAGACATTGACAGAGGTGCCTCTACTCTCCTTATTTTTCTGTTGAAAACAGAAATGATGCCTGAAATCATGGAATAAAGTGACAGAGATGGGGCCAAGAGACACAGGTCAAGGGTGGCTGAGTTGAAAGCTCTCAGGAGCTGTTTTTGGCAGCATAATGGGCCCCTCTACCTGCTCTTCACTGTTTACCTACTGACTTGTAGTTACGTGAGAAAATAAATAAACCCCACTTTGGACAAGCCACTAGATGTTGGGTGTGTCATGCTGTTCATCAGCCCTGCTGTGGGAGGCACAGTCCACATTAGACTCAAAGCCACGCTCAGCTCAGACCCAGTGGTATCTTGAATGGAAGAGCAAAGGTGTGGTTCTAGGTCTCCTTTATATTTGTCTTCGGTTTTGTTTTTTAGCAAGTCTCAAGTTACATTTTTATGGACATTACACTGTAGGATTACCATCTCTTAAACGGTTTTATCTCTCATCTCACATCCACCACTGCCCATTCATGAGTATAATATACTCAAGCAGAGGGTGAAGACCACACCCAGGTTTCAGGTGCCTCTCAGCTCGGGTCCTTATCAGTGTCTCTGAGGGGCACATAAATTCACAGCTAGAACTGCCCCCTGGGTCAGTGACTTTTTCAATAGGTGTGCCAAGGCACACTGGTGTGCCGCAAGAGGATCTTAGGGCATGTCAGGAAAATTTGTAAACATCATTATTAAATTATTTTTAAAAGAAGTTCAAAGCACAGGAAGTATATATATATATATATTTACTTTTTTAATCAACATAATTTAAATGTGCCACAGAAGTTTAACTATAGGTTCAAGTGTGCTGTGAGATAAAAAACAAAAAACCTTGCTCTAGGCACTGAGGAAGCAGGCAGAGAAGGGCAGCTCTATCTGCAAGTGCAGAGATGACCTAGTCCAAGGGTCCCTTGGAAGTGCATCAAAAACTTCTTGAGGGTGGATTAGTGGGGGTGCCAGGAAGGTCAGGATCTCTCCTCTCTCTTCCCTCTCTCCTTTCAACTAGGATTTCCCTATTTTTTTCTGTGTTGCATAATGTACATTATAAAAAATGATTTGATGGCTAGAAAACCCTGATTTATAGATCAGTTATACAAGAACCATTGGGGTTAATCTAACAAATACTTATTGAGAAACTGGTATATACACAACCTTACTGCAGGCATTTCTGCACACTGCCCAAACCCAGGGTGCCATCTCCACATATCACGCTGAGAACGGCTCCCTGGGGCTGCCCAGTGAGGCAGCTGGAAGCGGGCATCACATAGAGGAGTAAGACAGTGTGTGTAAGGAAAGAATGTGGAAGATACCGGACACACTGTGGTGACTGTGTAAGGCAGGGCGAGATCACTAGAGATGTCAACTCGATATTACGGAAGTTCAAAGGGATGGTAGGTGTACAGGGCAGACCTATCAGACATGGCTGCATATAGGTTGTAGTGTTTAATATCAACCTTGAAAGAAAACCAGAACCGTGTGTGGATTGGTAAAACTGAAACAAATCTTTACCGAACATAGATGGTAAGTGAATACAAAGGTCCTAACTGAAAGAAATAGCTTGGAGAATTTGCCCAGGGCTAATTCTTATAGCTAACAACAGGGGTGGAGGGAGGTCACATAGGATTCAAAACCTAGTCTAGTTGCTTCCCACATATGCCTTTTCCAGATTGGTGCTGAAATAAGTTTAAGCAGAGGAAAAGGAAATTATTTACTATGTGAGAAGGAACCTGTAAATATCTACTCTATAATTTGGTTTGAAGACTTATATTCATTCAACCTCATGGCCACCCCAGAAAATCAGTGCTGCTATCCTCGCTTTACAGAGATGCCTGTGCCAAGTTACACAGATGTTGGTAACTGTGCAGCTTCCGATTCTGTTACATTCATTGATTTCAGCCTAGGTGTCCCTGATTTCAGAGTCATTCACTTAACCTCTCAGGCATGTGGGCATATGAATCAGGAAATAAGTGTGGGAAACTCTGTACGTGTGTGTGGGGGGGGTGGGGGGGGTGGGAGGGGAGTAGGGGTGGGGAGGAGAATGTAGACTCTGCCACAGGAGTGGTGGCAGCTGACTGTGGCACTGAATGTCAAGGTCAGGGTCTGTGTCAGAAGCTGAAAACTTGAGCGACTCTCCTTCTCCCCGACTCATTTTGTCAACCACAGGCTTTATGATAGGCGTGATCTTCTCCTTGGAAAGCAGACCCCAGGCAACAGCTTGTGTTCTGGTATTTATTTTGGAAAGTGACCCCATAATGCAGGACTGGGGGAGGGAAGAGTGAAAAGGAAGAAGCGGGAGCCACCACTTGGGAAGGTGGCTTGACTGGGTCACCTCTGGGGGACCCTGGGGCTCACTTTCCCTGAAAATTTTTAAGGAGCCATGTGAACTACATCTGAGGACTGTCTGACCAAAGACAGAGGAAGGGACCATGGCCTGTTCCAGGTGGCGTGTGTGTCAGGCCTGGGCAGGACGCTGAATGCTCCTCTGACACCCCACGACTGTGTCGGAGAAGCTCCCAGGGCAGCTGATGTGTGATGCTGAGTGCAGCAGCCGGGGCTGGAGTAAAGCTGTTCCAGAGTGGCTGTAAGAGGGGTCAGAGCAGGAGACTTGGGCCACAGGCACCTCCATTTTTAAGCAAGATTCAACGTCACAGGCTTGATGTCATTTCGTGCGTGGTTATCTATTTACAATCTGTATTGCACTTCATATAAACGCAGTCCTACACTATGTGGTCTTTGTGTCTGGCCTGCTTCACTTAGCAGTGTTTTCAAGGTTGGAAAACAAATTTTGAAGAGTCTTCTTCCCATGGTCCTGTTTAGAGTTGGAAGACGCGCTGATCCCCACAGGTGCCACTGCTTGCAGAATAGCGGCCCCTGGTGGACTTGAGGTGAACTCCAGCCCAACTGTACAATCATGTGCCAAGCAAGCCACCCTCTCAGTACAAGTGAGGTCATGAAGGTAAGAGGGTTCTTTTAAAAAGCCAGAGGAATTAAAAAAAAAATCAAACTTAGCTTGTCCCTGCTACTGAGGCTTGACTAAAGCAGGACTGAAGGGGAAAAACATGTCAGGCAGGTGTGAGCAATTGTTGGTCCTTGTGCTCTGTATTAAAGAAATCTGTGAGGTTGAGATAAGTACATGGGGCCATTTGCCTTGCTTGAGATTACTCCAGCGGGATTTGATGTTCTTCGCCTCCATGAAATAGCAAGTGTGTTTGGAGGAATCCATACTTAAAGTTATGTTAAATACCCATAAATTAAATCTAAACACAGTTGTGCTATTAATTTGGCTATTAGTAGCAATCAAGTGTTTAAGCCCCGAAAATTGCCCCATCAAAATTCAAGTCTATGGCAAACAAGATAATGAAGAAGCAAATTCCTATGCTAATAAGGCTATCCTGGACCTTGCCCTCTCCCAGTGAGAAACATTAAATAGCTCTTTGGCCCAATATGTGTTCCCCATTTTTGGTTCCTCCACCACACTTTCAATACTTCCTAGGCATCTTTTCTTCTCCTGACATAAAATAGAATCTACCTCAAAAGATTTCTTGTGGACAGCAGGTAGGAAGCTAATATCTACTAACCCAAACAAGATACTTCTTGGAGGATACTTCCATGACTTACTAAACTTCTTTTCAGCAGCTCATGCCTTGGGGATTACTTCCTCCATGAGGGTAAGTATATCCAGCCTGTTAGTAGAGCTAAATATAAAAGTACACAGCATTCCCAGAGCCTATAAGAGTGCCTAGCACATAGTAGGTTCTCAGTAAATATTTTTGGATTGAGTGTCTAAATGAGAAGCGTTCTAAAGACATAATTTCTAGTTCCAAATCTGTGGCTTGTGTTTTGGCTTAGTTTACAAAGTTCTCGTGGAAGCCAGATGAGATAATGTGCTTTCGGGTAGTCCTTTAGAATAGTAAAAATTTTCATAATTTCACTTGTGAGAACTGATGATAGTAATTGGCCTTCTACAGTTTTTGGTTTGGTTCAATTTAATTGGCTGAGTGTCTAGTGCAAGCAAGGTGTGGGTGCAGACATTGCTCAGGGGGTCCAGAAAAGTTAGGCATAGTCTGTGTTCTCAAAAGAGTATAAGTTTCTATAAAAGGAAAGGATGATAAGACAAGTATAAAAATAAGCATATCAGGTGAGCCATTCAACGTAATCATTGGTATGACATAGGCAATTAACTGTGAGGATGGAAGTCCGCCAGTAGAACCGAACATCAATCCCAGGTAGAGGTAACAAGGACTTTATAGTAATGTTTTCCTCAGTCCAAAAGAGAATAACGAACAAAACTTGAGACCCACTCAAGTTTTTCCACTAAAGTGCATGTACCAGCAGATAAGAGTTTAAAAAAAAAAATTTAGCAATCTGGGTTTGTGTGGCCCCAACTGGCTTGCTAGGATTTTGAAATTATTTTGAAGTCCTGGGATTTATCCCAAACATCATATACATTTTTCATTCTATACCATAACTTTGCATTATAGTACAAAAACAGCACCCTCCACAGTCAAAATCTTAACATAACTGATGTTCTAGAAAGGCCCATTGAATTTCTTTAGATATACTTAGTCCTGCTTTGTTGCATTGCAAAGGATGTACCCCAGCCTAGAAGCTGGGGACCCCAGTGGGAGAAGCATAGAGTCAGAGCTTTCAATCTGAGGTAGATGTTTGTTCCAAAGGATCTACTTTTTTGGATGTCCACGTGTGAAAGACAGCACACCCTGTTCATTTTCTTTTATTTGTTTCAATCCTAGGTTTGGAATTTTGTTATTCACTGTGGAATACAGTTCTCATTTTCTCTGTTCCTAGACTAGTTCTCAAGCTTCCTGGATGACTTCTCAGAGGTCTGTAAAGTCAAGCAGGCTCCGAGTTTTTTTTTTTTGTTTGTTTATATTTATCCTTTTTCTTTCTTTTTTTTTTTAAATCATAGCTGTGTACATTAATGCAATCATGGGGTACAGTGTGGTGTTTTCATATACAATTTGAAATACTCTCACCAAACTGGTTAACGTAGCCTTCATGTCATTTTCTTAGTTGTTAAAAGACATTCATACTCTGCTTTTAGAAAGATTCACTTGTACTCTTATAAGATCAACCATAGAGGTGACCCCACCAATCACCCTCCCTCCACCCACCCACCCCTCCCCATATTCTAAGGCTATAATTAGGTTATATCTTTCCTTGAAAGCTATAAATTACTTTCAAATTAGGGCTGTGTACATTGGATCTTTTTCTTCCATTCTTGAGGCTCAGAGTTTTGATTCACACTCTACCCCCCCCCCCACCTCCCCTCACCTCCCCACTGTTCTCTGAGGTCTCTGGCGATGTTCTGATGACAAAATTCAATTATAGTTTCCCAAAGTCATCTCTGTTGACCTCTTTGCAGCATTTGGCCATCAGAGACTATGTCACCCAACTGACAGAACACATTTCTGGCATTTCGTGAGAAGGCACGTTCATTTTCCTCTAGTTTCTGCTTTCATTATTGCTGAGTGTTCTCCTTGCTCTTGCTTGTTCAATGTCGGTGACCTTCCAGTTTTGAATTTTGACTTTCTGTGTCTCCCTCTTTCCTATTTATCTTTAGGTGAATAAATCCTGTCTTATTTTTAGTGATGGGTAACATAACATATTGCGTCAACTGAGGAATCCCTAAGTTAATAAATTTGGAGGGGAGAGTTTTATTTCTTATAGAAGGCTGCATCCTGAGGGCTGACCATCCCACAGGCTGGGAAGTGTAGCTTCTGGCAGAAACTGGAAGCAGGCACTTCTAGGGAGTAAGGGAATTGATACTGAATGGACTGGCTCAGTGTATATATTTAACAAGTTTTAGGAGGAGCTATGAGTACTCAGAAAGGGGACAGCATGTGCATGCAAAATAAACAAGCATGTGTGTAATATACGCCCTGTGTCCAATCTGGATTGGACATGTAACATTTAAATGCATTAAAATTAGCCACAAGGCATCAAGGTGAAACAGAGGACACCGAGGCATTGTGTGTACAGCCTCTGTGAACTGACCAGAACCAGGGCGTGGCGGCCTCTCATCAGGAGGAAATGCCAGTCAGTTGTTGCATAACTCAGCCATGGAGTAAGTCTTTCAAAAGGGCTGCTTTCTGTTCAGTTCTATTACATTTGTAAAACTCAAGTCACATTTGACTTGTGCAATTACAAGGGGTGCTCAATGTGACCTGGGTTCATCTTGTTATCATCATACAATGAATATTACACTTTCAATAAAATTTTTCCTTTCTTAAAATGTGTATACATTTTTTCAGCACTGTCTGTATAATGAAAGAAAAAGAAGGACTTGAGAGACCATTAAGAAGCTGATTGCTTTCCAGCTATCACTTTAAAGAGCCCATTGGTCAGGGCCATCTCGAGGAAAGGAAGAAAACCTGGAGTTCTACAAAGGCAAGTAATCAAGGAGCCCTGTGGAAAGGTGGAGAGCCAGGAAGTTCACCCGAGTCATGGGGGACGTCTGCCACGGTAGCCTGGTGCCCTGTGGTTTGCCGTTTCTTGGAGCACAGTAGGGTAAGTGGCCATTTCTTACCTGTAGCTGCTTTCTGGGAACACAGGGCTCAGCTGAAGTTCAAGTGTTGTCAGGGGAGAACTGCAAAGCAGATGCCTGGGCTGCTCCTTCCTCCCTCTGGGGCTGAAGGCTGCTTTTCAGTGGCTGGCCTCCTGGCTTGTTCCCAGCTAGTTGTCAACTAACTCTTAATAAAGTGTGGAAACCCTAAGGTTCTGATCTGCATAAAAATGGTTTTCATGAGGTTATGTCGACTATGTTATGATGTTTAAAAGAAAAGTAGGCCCCGTTTTTACAGTAATCTTTAAAAGCTAAGCTTCTGACAGATAGCTGTTCACCTAGACTATTACAGGGAAATCTTTCCTGTCACAAACAGAAAAAAGCTTGCATTTTCTTTACATATCCAGGTCTGCTTTGTCTGAACTCCTAGATCTTTTCTAAGCGGGAGTTTTTCACCCTGTTGCTGTTCAGGGCTTGTTGGGGGTGGGTGGGGGGCTGTCCTGTGCCCTGCTATTTGTTTAGCAAATCCCTGGCTTCTACCATCTACATGCCAGTTGCATCCCCACCCCTGTCCCCACCATTGTGACAATTGGAAATGTCTCCAGATGTTGTTACGGGTCCCCTGGAGGATAAAACCATCTCTAGTTGATTACCAGTAATATCAGCATGTGTGTTAGATTTAGAAAACTCCAAGATTTGAGTAGGAACAGAGGATATATATGTATTTATATATGCAGGGCTTAGAGACAGAGTTTAACAGGATAATGAGGTTGCTAGGGAGCAGCATGAAACTACATCGGAGGCCAAGGAAATGGATGGAATGGCTCAGCGGAACTAGTACCGAGTGTACAAGGTCCGAGTAAGGGGGAGGGAAAGGCTAGCGCCTAATGAGGAAGGACTCGGGAGTTTCCAGATAAACAAATTTAAGTTGTGCCCAGAGGACGAAAAAAGTCCACTCAAAAATAATTAAAAAAAAAGGGTGATGAATCTTATTCTATTATTTTTATGTTTAATTATTTCATATTGAGATACGTTTTCTTTATTCAACTTACATTAATATTGTAAAGTCAAGTGGCATTTTCTATTTTAAGGGAGACATTGTCACCATGTTCTCTTTTCTTTCTTTCTTTTTTTTTTGAATGTTTGTCCCATCTAGTATTACAAACCTCAAATCACAGGTGAAAATAGACTGAGAGATTTCTTTGGGGGCCAGAACAAGCAGTTTCATTCTTTTCGGAGAGAACAACAGCTTAACATGTGACTCTTCTCGGTGGTATTTGTGTCTTAACAGCAATTTGAGTCTCTTGAGGCAGGGATTGTATCTTGTTTGCCTTTGTATCCTTAGCACGGCCCTTGTCAGACAGTAGATGCTTCATAACTATCTGTCGAATAAATGGATAAATATGTATAGTTTGAGACTCAAAACGGGTGTCCTATGTAGAATTTCATGCGCAGACAGGCATGTTGCTGTGGGCCATGGTAGGACAAGGGACGAAACATCGTAGCATATAAATGGTTTCTATGCCAACTTTGGGATGCCAACATTTCAACATGGTCTGTCACGTTTGTGAAGAATATTTGTTAATCAGGGTTGTTTACGCATTCCAATGCACCCTCACCTCTGTGCCACAGCTATCTTCCTCTAGCTGCAGCTCTATCAAGAGGACTCTACCTTCATTCTACACCCCCAAACTCAGGCTTCAAAGCTGCATTGGTGCATAAATATAGCTTCCCGCAGAGAGTTTAGGTCTCCTTAGACCTTGCTTGCCCTGACTTTGCATGTCTTCTTATGAAATGACGATGTAGACATGCGCATTATACACGTCCTCCTGTATTTCACAATATGGTTGAGTGTCATGAGATTTATAGCTTGAAGATGCAATGCCTAGATTTATAAAATCTCATGAAGTTTTGCCAGAATGGAAGGCATTCCTCTGCTGTTAAGTGTTTATTTGTGAATAAATACAGATTTATTTACAATGTTTTTATTCTTTTTCACCCGTTCTTTATGTAAATATGTACCTATTGAGCACTTACTCTGAGTAGAGAATTGTGCTAGGAACCCTTAAAGCAGGGGTCCTCAAACTTTTTAAATGGGGAGCCAGTTAACTGTCCCTCACACCATTGGAGGGCCAGACTGTGGGCCCCGGGATGAGTCGGCTGCTAAGCAGGACAGGCAGCAGCAGCGAAAACACCTGGTAGGCTGGATAAATGTCCTCGGTGGGTTGCATGTGGCCCGTGGGCCATAGTTTGAGAACGCCTGCCTAAAAGGAAAAAAAAGGGGGGGGGCTAAAAATGAGGAAGGCAGAGTGTCTTTCCTCTAGGAGTTTAATCCAGTTGGGGTAAGTTGGAGGAAATAAAGCCTACTCTCTTCCTATTAGAAAAAAGATAGAAGGAGAGTGTGGGAATTCAGTAAAAATGTGACTGGTACAACTTTGTAAGTGCCTGACTACATTCTCTGATTATAGTTCTACTTTGAATGTGCTTATTTGGTGTAATGAAGTGAGAAGTTGAGTAGAGTAAATCCTCATTTTCATCCTGTTTTTCATCTTTTGTTCATTTTGGGGAATAAATGAATGCTAATGAGTGTTCCTTTAAATGCACTAGCTAAGTGCCATTATGCTCTTATTAACTATCAGTTTAATAAGGAAGGAAAGTGGAAGAGAAATGTGCTTTTGTCTTCTAGAGGAGGGGTTTTGGCTATGGTGCCAGTTAACAAACACATACCATCAGAAGCACCCTCGGGGGTGGGGGAGGAGACAGGGAGAGGACGAGAAGAGAGAGGACGGACACACACTCAGTGAATCAGTGAGTTGGATTTTGAAAGAAAACTGATAGAGCCCATGAGGAGGAACTACTTCTGTATCAGTGTTAAAGCACGTGGCAGTATATCCAATAACCCAAGTGATGTACCAGTCCTTTGAAATGGGAGGGCAGGTGTTGGTATTCCCCTTTTATAGAGGTAGAGACTAAAATTTTGTAATAATAATTGACTCGTTCAAAGTATAAAAGTGGTAAGTACAGAAGCCAAGATTTAGAACTTGGATGTTCTGATTCTAGATTTGGCATTTTCTACCTGCAGTTGAGAGTAAACAGAGATAGCAGAGAAGAGAGGAAAACATTGTTCGTTGTTCACCATCCTGATAACTGTTGACCATTCCATTCCTTATCCATTCTTTCAGTAAGTACTTACTGTGTGTCTGGTACTTACAGGCCATACAGCAAACATAAAACCCCCTTTGAGGATGAAGGTGAGGCAAGGGGCAGTGAAAGTTGTCCCTGTTTTTTATTAAAAATAACCCAGATTATTCTTTTGGAGCTATCCAACACCTAATTCTCCATTACAAGAAGGATACCATCCTTCTAAACTTTTGGTCTAAATAAAGACATCTTTGTGTCTTCTTTTATACCTGCTCCAAAGAGGTCCTCAGACCTTTCTCCATGTTTCTCTAATTTTCCAGTTTGTGTAGTGCAGGTTTGGAAAGCCACATGCTTTAATTTCTTAGCAGTCTCCTGAGCAACTGCTTCTAACCCAGTATACTGGCATGAAGCTCCGGGAGTCATATTTTACGAATGTATTTTACCATCTTCCATTCCCCTAAGAATACATTATGCCTGCTCTTCCATATCCCATCTTATCCTACCTCTAGCCAAGCATGAAAAACTATCTTGTCCAAGTACTTCTCCTTTCTAAGGTCGTCCTACGTATCCCCTGATGTAATTCCCCCACTTGCTTTCAGCTATCTGCATGCACTCACATGTTCTCTACTCCTCCTGCTAGGAATTCTTCCTCAGAATAAAAAAATGGAATCAATAGCACCAATTGCAAAATACTTTTATATGTTTTAAATCATATAACACATAATATGCTCTGCCTGGGACAGAATCAGCCTTAGTGAGTACATGAACTATTTGTGTATATTCACGCCCCAAACTCAGTCCACATTACCACTCTTTCACTTTGGGAAATGTCCTCAGAACTTCTGCATTGGAGGAGTCCAGAACAAGACGTGATGGCTTAAAAATAATTTTGAGCTGGAGACATTTGAATTCCTAAAATCCCTAATCTGCCTATAAGGGAAGCCTCCCCAAAGAACTCAATTGTCATAAATCCCCTCCCTGGGAGCAATTCTTTTTGGATAGGGAAGTTGGCCTCACCTCCAAATAAACATTGGCATGACATTATATCATACTTCCTGTCTATTCTCCTACAGGCCCATTTATCTTTCCAAAAAATCTGACCTTAAGTGCCTTCTCCCTTTCTAAGAAGTTGTTTGTTCTCCTGGAAGCACCTTCTGCCCCTGCCCATCCCCTATCACAGTGGTGTATAAGCCCCCAATTCTAACTGCCTCATTGAGTCACATTTCTTTGTGAACGCTCATGTACATTTGTAATTAAATGTTTTGTTTTCCTTTTCCAAATCTGTCTTTTGTCAGTTTAGTTTTCAGGACCCCAATAACTAAATTTAAGAGGGTGGAGGAAAAGCTTCTCCTTCCTTGCAATATAATTTATTGGATATTATCTTGTACTTGCCACATGAGTTAGGCTTTCTCACTTGGTTACTGTAGTTGTACCTGCTCTCCGCAGTTAGATGTAAGTTGGTCCAGACCGTACTGTGTGTGTGCGTGTGTCTGCACACATGTACTTTATGGTATTCATATTGGTGTGGATACTGTAAAATTAAGTATCTCTTATGATTTGGTCAAAGGAGAAACTATTTTAAATCTGGTCACCTGATCATTCTTTATAGTGTAAAGCTACCTGTGAGGGTCCCTTTGTAGGCATTTGGTCCTTTCCAGCTTCTGTTCCTCACTACCTCGTCTTCAGCTCCTATTCCCAGGCAATCATGCTTTGTCAGCTCCATTAAGCTCATCACTCTTGAATCTACATTTCTATTGTTCCAGCCTATTTTCTTTCTCTTGTACAGATTCATACTCTGAAGGGCAGCCTAGATAGATCTTTGTAAACTACAATGATGATCATACCATTTTCTTGCTTAAAATTCTTTATTAGTTCCCAACTGCCCTTGGGGTAAGGTCTAAATTGCTCCAAATGGGTTCTCTACAGGGCACAGTCTGAGACATGGACTGGGGTGGAAGTGGTCTATTTGAGAGGTGAGCCCATAGGTTAGAGTGAAGGAATCAGGACAGTGAATGTAAGAAAACAGAAAAGTCAGTACAGGATTTGCTACTGAGCTGGTTCCTGCTGGACAGCTGGGCTCAATTCCTTGGAGACCACCTGAGGATCTATGTAGAATACTTCTCAGATTTGTCCCCCAGGGATGAGATTGGGACATGTATCTAATAATTCAATTTCCGTTGGTTGGTGAACCATACCTGGAGCTGGACTGCTTGCTCCCTCCCAAACTTCTGGAAGCTTCTGTGCTTGGACTGAGCATTCTATAGCCTCAGAGTAAGACAGAATACGTACTTAGGCAGGGCCACAACCCACACCCACGCCATACTGATGTACCTGGCTCCCCCAGTGGACACTGGATTCCTTTGCCTGGAATGTTTTTTTCCTTAATAAATTCTGTTTTCTTTTAAGTTTTAGGGGAGATATTGCCTCCTCCAGGAAATCTTCCCTGAGTGATGTCCCCAACCCTCACCATAAGAAGGATTTAGTTTTCTCTTCTTTTTTGTTCCCATAACACCCCCTTTCAAATTATACTTAGCACTCTGCATTGTCATTATGGTCTACTTGAAGACTAAAAGTTACATGATGAGGTCAGGGGCTGCGTCTTTCCTACCAAACATCTGTGGATCCTAACACAGTAGCTAGAACAGAGTAGATGCTCAGTAAATATTTGTGGATAAAGAATAGATGAGTCAGTTTACAGTCATGTCCTCAGTGTTCTCTAATGTATGGTACTCTAGTTTACATGCAAGGCAAAGCCCAAGCCAAACTGCCTTAAGCCCAGAAGAGAATTCAGTAGCTTACTTAACTGAAAAGTTCAAGGTCAGTTCTAGCTGTAGGTACAGTTTGTGGGGACTGAAACATTGTCCTTGGGATGTGGCCCTTCTTTGGGAGGGGTAAAATGAAGTGGATGGGGTAAAGCAGTAGTAACTCAGGTTGGCTTCCCTTGAAACAGAACAACATCAAGGATTCTTGTACAAGTGACTTATGAGGGTGGGGATGCTTTCAGAAGGGGAATGACAGAAACAGGCTAGAGCAGGGAAAAAGCTAGGCAAGGATGTGATCTCATTAGGAGACCAGATGTAGTGTGATTCCAACAGGGAGCTTCAGAGAGTGAATTGCACCAGGATATTGTTTTTACCTTCAGGTAGGGAGAATGGTCTTTTGTACCCTGGAGTGAATTAGTCATTGTCTGTGGGCTGCCTCTGGAGGTGTGGGGTATGTGTTTATGTGTGTGAACTTGTGTTCAAGTGACTCCTGTTTGGTCAAGGACATCTCTCATAATAAAAGCTCAGAACTATTAGCAGCTAGGGGATAGGGATGTCAGCTTGGTAAAAAGGGTATAAGCAACAGTGCCCAGTAAAGGGAAGGTGAAGATTGAGTTCCTTGGAATTATGTGGTCTGGGACTCCTGGAAGGCAAATCTACAAAGGAAAATCTGGGTGCCAGTACCCAAAGAAAGGAAGTAGATGCTGGATAGAAAAAAGGCCATGTACATCTTGGGAGTGGCAGTTATCTCTGTTTGTCAGAGATAGCATGGCATTGAATGCTTCAGAATTGTCCTGAAAGAAGACATTTATGGGGTTGGACAGGTTGGCTCATACCTGTAATCCTAGCACTCTGGGAGGCTGACGTGGGTGGATTGCCTGAGCTCACAGGTTCAAGACCAGTCTGAGCAAGAGTGGGACCCCATCTCTAAGAATTGCCATGTGTTGTGGCAGGTGCCTGTAGTCTCAGCTACTCAGGAGTCTACGGGGAAGAGAATCACTTGAACCCAAGAGTTTAAGGTTGGTGTGAGCTGTGATGCCACGGCACTCTATGGAGGGTGACAAATAAAACTCTGTCTCAAATAAATAAATAAATAAATATCTTTGTTATAGTGTGACTTTTGGTCTTCTGGATGGTCTTTTGGACCTAGTAGAGGAATTGTAGGATTGGATGGCAGGTCTATTTTTAGTTCTCTAAGTGTTATCCAAACATCTTTCCAAAAGGAGCATATTAGTTTGCATTCCCACCAGCAGTGTAGAAGTGTTCCCTTTTGTACACACCAGAATGTTTATTGCAGCCCAATTCACAATTGCTAAGTCATGGAAGAAGCTCAAGTACTCATTGACCCACAAATGGATCAATGAATTGTGGTATATGTACACCATGGAATATTATGCAGCCTTAAAGAAAGATGGAGACTTTACCTCTTTCATGTTTATATGGATGGAGCTGGAACATATTCTTCTTAGCACAGTATCTCAAGAATGGAAGAAAAAGTATCCAATGTACTCAGCCTTACTATGAAACTAATTTCATATGAAAGCTATAACCCAATTATCATCCAAGAATATGGGAAAAGGGGAAAGGGAGGGGAGGGGTAGAATGAGTGGAGGGAGGATAATTGGTGGGACCACACCTATGGTGCATCGTACTAGGGCACATGTGAAACTTACTAAATGTAGAATATAAATGTCTTAACACAATAACTATGTGTTATTTAGTTAACACATGGAAAGCTATGTTAACCAGTTTGATGAAAATATTTCATATTGTATATAAAACCAGCACATTGTACCCCATGACTACATTAATGTACACAGCTATGATTTAATAAAAATGGAACCAGCAAAATAAATAAATAAAAAATACATTGATGGTTTTTAACCTGTGGCATGCTGAGTAACGAAAGATTTGGTTGGAATCTATAGCTGGATTCTGATCTTCCCTTGTATTGTCATTTTATTTGGTTAAGCTTGAACCAACTTGAATGGTTGAACATTTAATTAGGGTAGATAGGATAGAAAAAAATGGATAGCCCTGTGAAAAGACAGTGAGGGAAGGAGACAGGAGCACAGTCTCTGAGAGAGATTTTCCCACTTTTAGCACTTTGACTTTTTGGGTAGGGAGAAAGAGAAAGAAACATTTACTCCAATGTTACAGCCAAACAATCTTAGACCTTGTCATGCTTCCCATCATCAGAATTTGGGAAGAAATCTTTTAAAAAACCATCAGAAACTTTCAGCTGAAAAATGTAAAGTTTCTATTTTATCCCAGAGCCATGAGAAATGTACATTTGACCTGCCTGAAACAGCAGGAAAGCATGCCACATAACCTTTTTCCTTTTCATTCTGAAATTTCCTTTAATTAGCTCTAGGTAGTAGACCTTAACCTATCTGGCAGATGGAACATTCACACATCGGCTGAATCATTTTCCTTCACAGTTTTTACCTCCTTCAAGCATTGCAGTAGGTTTAAACAGTCATGCATTTTGGGGGTGGCTTCTCTATTCCGATTTCAATTTGAACATATGTTTGTTATAGTTTATGAACTTGAGTTAATGTCGTAAGGGGACAACTATGAGAAAATTTCTTAATTGGGGTTCTGTTTGAGTTTGATTATTAAGGATAATGAGTATAACTGTTTATTAGTCTAAGTCAGTCCCTCTGCCATGGAAACATCTGTCATGTGAAAGAATAAGGCCATGCATTTTGCTGGCAAGTTCGATATTTAGTTCTCCTCCAGTGAGGAGATTTAGTCTTACCCACCATCACATATATTAATCCTCACTAGATCTGCAACCTGATGGGATCTATTAAATCGTTCTGATCTGTCCTTTTGGTGGTAGGTTCCTCCACCCCACCCTCACATTTTATCACTCTTTAGTAATCTAAAGCCCATTCTCATGCTGTCAGTGCAATTGAACGGCTCCTGGGATCAGCCCCAGTGGGTGGTATTATGAGTGTGCAAGTGAACAGGGTACTAAGTACACACACTTCTGGTCACTGAGGCAGCTGTGTGTGGCATGATATAATACTGGCTTTCTCAAAGTTGGGTTATTGACTGTCTTTATGTTTTTGTCACATCAGTGTATCCTGCATAGCTTTAAATTTAAACTTTTCCCCTAAATTAACCCACATTTAAAAAGTTTACATTCTGCTCTAGCCTCATCTTAGGTAGTAATATCAGCGTGTCAGAGACTTGGTGGGCCATTGTACACCTTATTTCCTTAGATTGATGATGCATGGTTTTCCACATCATCAACATCTCTGAAGTCATGACGCATCTTACAGTGGATGCTAATCCCCACCCTCGTACTTCTGTTGACCAGGCAGCAATCAGGACGTAGTTGTCATTGCCTGACACCTTCTGGTGAGAAGAAGAAGCACCAGATAAAAACATAACAAGTGGATGTCAGTAGCCTGCATGAAAATTTTGAAGACAGTGAGTGGGTGAATACTTGTGAAATGCAGCTTTATCAGTGCTGTTGACGGCATGGATGACATCGTGTGGGAAAACATGGCCATTGTTGACCTTAATGGTTTCGAACACTGGGTACTTTATTGTAGAGAAATTTAAGGAATATTTTAGCCAGTTGAATTTGCATGTGATTACTTTCTGTATATGCCTAAGTGCAATATATTTTAAAATTCTATGTTTAAACAAGCCTAAAAGAGTTCTTTCAGTAAGAATAAAACAGAAACATTAACTGATAAGAAAACATTGGGTCATAGCAGTGATCTTTTTTTATGTTTTCTTAGCAGTAGATAAAATATTGGCATCTATTACAATTGAAAGTGTCTTAAATTTGATGAAATGTTGTATGACTTTTCTAATATACATTAAAATGAACACAAAACAGTCCATTCATATACAACCTAAAAGCTTCTCTAGTACCTCCAGTAGTGAGTTTGTTGTGTTTGGGATAATGTTAGTCTAGTGACTAAGTGGAACTCGTAGGTTGGCATCTGGCCTTAGCCACTAACTTACCAGCAGTGTAATTTGGGCAAGTTATTCATTAAGTCCCAGTTACTTATCTCTTAAATGGACGTCTTGCCTGGATACTCTCAGAAGCAGATCCTGAGACCAAAATTTGAGCGTAAGTGGTATTTGGGATCTCAGGAAGCAAAGTGTCCTAGTCCATTTGAGTTGCTGTGACAAACTACCACAGAGTAGGTAGCTTATAGACAAGAGAATTTATTTCTCACATAACTGTGAGATCAAGGCTCTGGCAGACTTGGTGTCTAGTGAGGTCCTGGTTTCTGGTTCATAAGTGGTGTCTTCTCACTGTGTCCTCACCTTGCAGAAGGGAATAAGATAGCTCTCTGGGGACTCTTGTATAGGAGCAGGAATCATTTTCTTTTAAATTT
>CAUYQV010053926.1:0-16549 GCA_963574575.1 Galagoides demidoff
CTGTTTGTATCCACTTCTAGGTGTCAGGGCCAAGTCTCATAGTTTCAGTTTTAAAGTGTGAAATGCTTCTTCCCCTGGAACCTTCTTTGGTAGTAAATTTCCTAGTAAAACATCTTCATCACCCCTTCCTTTCCTCACGAAAATTAGAATGGTGAAGCCAGACACGTGCAGGCAGCCAGAAGGTGCAAGCTGGCACGTGTCTTCAGGGCTCACCCACGACCAGCTCTGAGGCAGAGGATTTTCAGGGGAGTCCCATGTGACCTCGGAGAAGTGGAGAGAATTGTGCAGTGTCACACCATCAGTCAGTGTCAAGGCCAAGGCCAGGAATTGAAGCCCAGTATCAACTTGTTTTTTGTTTGTAAGAGATAAGGTCTCATTATCACCCAGGCCACAGGATAGTGGCACAATCATAACTCCCTGCAGCCTGGGACACCCAGGCTCAAGCCATCCTCCTGCCTCAGCCTCCTGAGTAGCTGGAACCATAGGCACAAGCCACTGTGGCCAGCTTCCAATATCAACTTTGGAGTGGGGTGGAGGGGCCGCCTCCTTGCTCTCCTCTCATCTAAGCTCCCTTGCTGGCGGTGGTCTTACAGGCTACACCAATCGTTTTGTCATATTTTGGAGATGCTCACATTTTCTGTGAACTCTTAACTTCTTTCTGATGAGCCTTTTAATGTCATTGCACAGATAGGCACGAAGAGAAATGTCTTAAAAATAGTGAGGACCTTAAAAAGCTTTGGTGGCATTTAAGTCAATGTTAATTACCTGCTTCCTTGGCTGGTAATAGCCTGAAATTTTAACAAATGCCTTCGTATTTTAAGTTATCCTCCTTGTCGCTGTGCAGAGCCTGTCTCCCTTATCCTTTTTTGTATTCCACCTCTTCTGGCTGCTGATGAGGTAACCTGCTGCTCTTAGCATTCTAAAAATTCTCCTCTCCAGTTTTATCAGGGAAGGTTGTCTCTCAGGACTTGTCCTCTTGATCAGAGATGAATAATTCTAGAGACTGTTTGCAAAGTTATTTCAGTTCTCAGTTACCATATCCCTGGAGATAATGAGTGGTAAGATTTCTTCCTCGAAATGTTGAGTCTTGGAAAGGTAACAAGCATATTGCAGTTTGGGGGCTTTCTTCGTATTAACTTTTCTTTTCCCCTTGAAACCAGACTTCTTGGAATATAGCTTCAACTTTATTTTGCAATCCCCAAAGTGCCAAAAAATTTCTTTGGTAAAATTCATGCAAGTTGTCAACTGGTGGTATTGTGGGACATCTGACATCTCTGCTTCCCAGTGAATTCCATTGGTCGTTTTTTTTTATTAGTTTTCTATTGCTGCCCTGACAAATTATCCCAAACCTAGTGGCTTAAAGTAGCACAGATTATTATCTAATAGTTCTGTATAGCAGAAGTTGAACAAGCATCTCAATGGGCTTAAACCCAGGTGTCTTTAGGGCTGTATTCCTTTCTGGAGGCGCATGGGGACAAGCTATTTCTTTACCTTTTTTAGCTTCTGGGGACTAATGGCATCCCTTGGCTCGTGGCCCCCTTTCTCCATCTGCAAAGCCAGCAACTTAACATTTTGCATCTCTTTATATGACCACTGAGAGGAAAGATTGTTTTTAAGGACCCATGTGATTAGAACAGGCCTACCAGGATAACCTCCCATTGCAGGGTCCTTAATGTAATCGTATCTGTAAAGTCTCTTTTTGCCAGGGAAGATAACCTATTCACAGGTTCCTGAGATATGCCTGAGATATGTGGACATTTGGGTGGCCATTATTCTGATAGTAGAGAAAGATTTTATTTATTTATTCATTTATTTTTTGCATTTTAGTAGAGAAAGATTTTAAGCATCTCTGTTGAGTTTATGGTATATTATTTCTTTTCTAATTTTTGTTATGCTTTCTTTCTGGTCCCATATTTCATGGTATTACAAGGCCTGATGCAATACCTGACAGATTGCTAACATTGAAGGTCCTCTGAAGTTGGCAGTGAACTTCCATGATCTTGGATCATTATTACAGAACACATAGTGTGGGTGCCCAATATATGCCAGAGGCTGCAATGAAGATAATACATGTGTGTGAATCTTACTTTTTTTTCTCTTTATAATTACCAAAGAAATATGAAAATCATATGGAAATATGCAGTTGCCTATCTCAATCCTTTTAGCTGGTAAAAGGGATTGCTTACAAGGTAATTTGTAAAGATACATCTATGAAATCTCTGAGATAAAGATCTGAATCTTTGGTTCCCATGTAGTCCCCTCATTTAGAATCTAACACTTAGCTCTCTACACGTAGAATGCCATCCTACACATGTTTATTTCCCAAGGAAGAATGAAAGTATAGTACATAGCCAAGGAATTGCAAATCCTTAGTTGCTGGCTGGAGTAGTAATTACTATTATAGATAGTATTTACTGCCCGTTAGCCATATGCAAAGCATTATGTTAAACACCCATTGCCTTGTTACAACCCTGTGAAATATATACTCCTATTATTTTCATTTACAGGTGAAAAAACTTAAAGTTCAGAAGTTAATTTACTTGCCTAGAGAGTTATCTTACTGTTTTGTACCGAAGCAGGAATTCTAACTTGTGTTATCTGATCCTGGTGGGCCCTCACATAATTGCTCCCATGGATAACTTGCAATTAAAGAAAAGTCCAGAAATAAAGATTGGTAGACACTAAGTTATGGATTTTATGCTAAGAAATTTTTGTTTCATTTTCGTAGGTAATAGAAAGTAATAAAAATATTTTTGAGGTGACAGTAGGCAACATGGTAAGAGAATTACCAGGACTTTTGCTCACTTAGAAAGTGGAGTGTTTCCACCACACCTCTATTCATGTCATTATCCAACATTCACTGTACGTTCTGTTATGTGATAGATGGGAGGGTTCCTCTGGTTAACTCAGAGGAATCTTCATCTTCTTTAGCTCACTCTCAGAGATCCTGAGTCTTTTATCTGCTTCCTTTCCCCCTCTCACCTGACAATTCAATGAGTGTCTGGGCAAGAGCTTAATGCTTTTACAAGCTATTCAGTGACCACTGGTTATCAGGGCTTTCACTCGTTGTTCCTTTTGCTAATGGTGATGAAAAACATCTTGTCAGTAGTGTGATGCTTCAGTCTGTTGCTGGCACTGACCACATTTAGACTATGTGATGCTGCTAAGGGCATCATACAGGTAAAAGAAGCAATCACCTATGGAATTGCAGAGTTGGGGAAAGAAAGAGATACAGTACCTGGATATGGTGCCAAGTTTGGATGCCCGTAGCTGGTGATTAGGACATATCAAGGCTAGGAGATAAGCAGAGATGCAACTGGAGGACAGCAAGGATCTACAACAAAGGAGATGGAAAGAACAAGGCCAGAGCCGCGTTTGGGGGGCAGAGCTGTTCAGGTAGTGTTTGTAGCAGGTTTCATTTACCCAGGCCCTGATCTGTGTCTGGATCCAGGAGATAACCTCTTAAACAAATGGCCTGGTTGCATAAGGGCATTTGCACTTGAATGTTTATAGTAGCACAATTGCAAAGATGTGGCAACAACCCAGATGCCCTTCAACACACAAATGGATCTGTAAATTGTGCTAACATATATACCATGGAAATACTATTCAGCCATTGAGAAGATGGAGATTTCATATCTTTTATAACAACCTGAATGGATTTGGAGAATATTCGCTTACGTGAGGTATTACAAGAATGGAAAACAAGCAATCACATGTACTCAGTTCCAAATTAAAACTAGTAGAATAACTACTACCTGCCCACATGAGAGAAAAACTCAAAGTAGGGAGAAGGGGAAGGAATTGGGTAAATTCTCACCCAGTGGGGTATACTGCACACTTCCTGGATGAAGGACACTACTACACTCGGACTTCAACCTTACAAAAGCAAACTATATAACTGAATCATATGTATCCCATATTAATCTGCCATTTAAAAAAGAGAGATTGAAAGACCAAAAAAAAAAAATAGTCTGGTTTAGCACACTGTTTTTGAAAGATGATAACTTTAAGGCATAGACTAAGAAGGTGGTTGAAAAAAAACCTATCACCTGATATTGATCTCAATTTAGTCAGAATTTGGCTGCATAGAGTAACTAGAGATTATCCTCTGAGCTTCAGGCTCTAGGCCACATAGAAATCAGACTCTCCCACACATACGAGAAATACTCCTTCCAAAAATTTTTGGAAAATAAAATTTTACCTTCTCTTCTGGTAATCTACTTAGTTCAGCGAATTTCCCAAGTAAGGTAAGTAGTTAAGTAACTTTAATCTCCAAAGGAAAGTATGAGTTTGGGTGGGTTTTTTAATGAATTTGGAAATTGAAGATGCTGTCAAGCGTACCTGACCACAAAATATTTAAGTCATAAGTCCTCTTGAAAACCCTTTGGTTGATGTTTATTGGCAGAGATTTATCTCTTTTTTTAAAAAAAGCACCAGAGAGCCTTTGCCCTACTTAAGAAAGCAAGCCACTCTCTCTCACAACAGACAGCCCTGGGGAGGAGAGGTTGGTGTACCCCACCCATAAGATTTGGGCTCTTGGTTCATACTGTAAGCAGTGCGTGCTGCAGTGGAGACTTTAGGATGACTTCTCAAGTTCCTGCGTGGGAAATTTGCCAGCTGACAGCCTTTGTGGTCTTCATGGAGAAGCTCTGGGGAGCCCGTAAAGTCGAGCGGCTGACACTTGTCTGGAGATGGTTCTAGAGTTTCCTGCAGTGGAGCAGATCCAAGGTCAACTGAGTCAGAAAGTTGATGGGGTTTTCGTCCTTTGATCCATTCTCCTTTTATGGTTTGATTGTACCATTTTGCTCCCTCCCCTGAAAGAGAAAGCTTTCTCTGAGAATGTTCAGCTGAATTATTAGCCCTCTAAAGCGCTTAAAATGAATGTTTATTACCACAGCATGGGCTGTACCACTTTAAACTCTAACATCGTAAATCACACCAAGGATCCTCGTCAGGCTGGCCTTTTGACTGCATTACCCTAACTGCTGGGCTACAGGGAAGCGTAGTGTTTGCTTGGAGTATTTTTAGCAATGTCCAAGTACCTAAGAGGAATCTTTTATGTTTCTCAAAATGTTCCATCTCCTTTACCTCTCTCTCCTTCCAGGACATCTAAAAGAAAATCAGGTCTAAGATGTTTAATAATCCTTTATCCTTTTCCTTTTAATCAGTTTATGGAACAATCTAGACTTTCTGGGGTAAAAAGAAATTTTTTTCTTTTTGTTCAGTCACTGCCCTTCAGAGAGCTCTGTTGAATCTTCCTTTCCCATCGTTTAATGGCAGCCTGGTCATTAGGCCATAATTTTCCAGTCCTTTAGGATGTAAAATGTCAAATCTAGTTTAAACTTCCATTTCATATTCAGTTTAGGCTTCCCCCTCCCCTCACACATCTCTGCCTTCTTCCTGATGAGGGGACGCAGCGCTTTCTCCCCATTTGGGGCTACTTTCTCCCCTTGGCTTTCACCACTTCTCTAAGACTAAGTGGCTGCCAGTGTCCCCTCAGGCAGGTATTGTCCAAAGGCTGGTGTTTAGAGGTGACCCTGGTAGACCCTCTGAAGCGCTCTGGGCCAGCTTCACTTCTTCCCTTCCTGGGGAGGGGGGAGCATGTGACCTTCAGAGGGGTAGTGGCGAGATGGCCTGATTGGGGCTGCCTTCCAGCTGACTGCTTTGCATACCATGCCGTGGATGCAGGGTGCACGCTCACTCTGAAGGGTGCTGCTGCTTTGCCCTCCGCTCTGTCTCGCTAGTTTTCTTTTCTCTGCTTGGGTGACTGATATCCCGGGCAAGTATCTATCTGGGGAGTGAGCTACCAGCCTTCCTTCCTTGCAGCCTCTCTGATCTGTAGCAGACTCTCTGGGGACTCCTGCAGTTAGGTTGGTAGTGGGGAGCCCTAGCTCACTCCCCGGACTGATAATTTATGGTGATTCTCCGTCATTCTGTACCCGCCCCCACTTTTAAAAATAAAGATAGGCGTTGGGGGAGTCAGAGGTCATGGTTGGGGCCAGCCTAGCATTTTGGCCAATTATTAATAATTGAAGGAGTGGCTGGCCTCTCATATTTGCAGGCCTCTTCAGAATATGTAGTACCCGATGCCTGTTTATCCTTAGCTTAGCGTCCTAGGAACCAGTTCTGGGGTGACAAGAAATGATGCCCTTAATATCCACTGACATCATCATTCATCTTTCTGTACATTGAACTCCCTCTGTGCAAGTTACCATGAGAATATTGTAAAACATAAACCTTGACTTCTAAGGATCTGCTTATATTTTAGTTTAAGAAAATGAAGATATAAACATAGGAAATGTTAAATAGCATATAAGCAAGTGATGAATTGCTCAAATAAACATAATTGAGAATAAAGGTGTAGTTCTGGGATACCAGTGTGCACAGGAGGGGCTCGCTCAGGCTGCCTCTGGACTGTTGTGGAGGTGTGCAGGGGTGGGTGAGCAGGGAAGCCTGAGCATTCCTGCTCTAGGGGAGCTTGCCGGTCTGTGGTGCAGCTTCTAGCTGTGCTCTGCAGATTAAAAGGAGAAGGGACACCAGGGTGTGGGCGGAATGGAAGAAGAAATGCGAAAAGGCACCAATGCATAGTTTTCAGACTAACTTGATACATTTTTTTTAAACCAGACTGAGTTTTGACATAACATCATTGTTTTCTTGTTTATAACTCTTTTTTGGTCACTCATGGTTCCTAAGATGCAAATGAGGAATGCATTTTTCCCCCTGACATTTGCCCTTTACTTTTCTAGTATTTAAATGAAGTTGGAAGGAGCTTGCTGTTTCCTGAATGTTTTTCTCATCTCTGTTGATTCCTCTTCAGTATACTCACTCATTTTTTCCAATATCTGCCTAAAGGAGAATTTAAGATAACCATTCTCTTTGGCAGTGGGTCTGTTAGAATGGTTGCCTCTTTGGACCCGTAGACGTGGTTGGTGGGTTTGCAGACTTAGTCTGCCGCAATGCCCGTCTGTCATCTTTGTCCTCTGACCCACGCCCAACATGCTGATTGCCTCTCCTTTCTCTCCAGACAGACGAGTCTTCATTCCTCTTCCCACAAAGCTGTGACTGGCCTACCTGGGTCCGGGCCACCGTAGTACAATGAAGTGTGTGAATTTGGGTGTTTGCAGATTTGGTGGGGGGGTGTATGTTCTAATTTGCTGCTTTCTTCTCTTTTTCTGAAGTCCTGGTCATTTTACACTTTCCTTCCTGTTTCTCAGAGAATTATTAGAGGCTGCTCTTTTCAATGTTAGCGTTTTTTTATAAACAGCCTTTGGATCGGATCTCAGTATTTTATAAAGATCACTTTAAGGGCAAATCAAGCTGATACCCCGTAACCTCTCTTAGGCTTCTTAGAATTGGCTTTAAAGATGTTCAGTAAATCTCCATGTTTAAGGATTCCAGACTTAATCACATTGGCCTTGGACTTCACGTTACATATTGAGAGATGAGGAAAGGGCATACGTATTTTTTCCCATCCTGTTTGCTACTGTGTGCTTGGTGTTGAAACAGTAGAAAGGTCCATTAGTCTAAGGTTACCTCAAAGGGAGATTATCCCTGCCATTAAACTGACAGTCCCCTTGATGTACGCCACAGTGTTGCCAGGACCTCTCCCCTGTCCCTCAGAAGCCAGCTACTGTTGATTTACTTATGCTCCTGCATACCTGAGAGAAAAGGAGCCATATAGAAATGATACACTTTAACACGTTGCAGAGATGAACAAGAGCTTTCAGCAGCCACCCCCAGAGAAGGGAGTGATAATTATTTTTATAGAGTGCTGCTTTGTTCCTGATTTGAGAGGTTGCTTTCCACTAGCTAAATCCTCAATAATAATGCCCTGTGACTATTATTGTTCTGACATAAAGAATTGTGAGTGTGGGGAATTATCTTTTATAAAGAGTTCCTCACTCTAGGGGATTTCTATACTGGATAATCTGCAGCTTCCTGAGTACAAATAAAAAATGGAAATCAAAATCCTCTAGCTTTTTATAAAGCGTACGCAATAACGCTGCCGAAAGTATGAGGTCGGAAACTGTGAGAAGATGAAAATCTTTTCAGAGCAATACGTGCCAGTGATGAAGTTTGGGTCAGAATCAGGAGGAAGGTGGGAGGAGGACTGTGGTTGTGTCCACAGCAGCCTGCAGCTTTGTTGGTGGCCAGAAGTTGCGCCTGTGTTGGGCTTTTGACTTTAACAGAATTCTTTCCTGCTGTGTCACTCCTGCAAGGAGACTTTGCGGAGAAAATTCACATTTACATCCTGCTTTTTAAAATTTCAAATCAGCTGCAACATGATTTAATCAAGCAGGGCAATATTGTCTGGCTACATTTGGGGGGATGTTTGCCTTTCTTCTGCACACACACACACACACACACTTAATTGCTCCTATTAGTGTGGTTTGTGTTTATTTTCAGTTAGAAAAGCAGGAATCATCAGCCTCCGGATTAGATTTGTCTCTATTAGTTATTGGTGAGTGATTTTTGCGCTCAGTGGCTCAATGACTAACAAGTAGAATGCCTCAGATTAATTAATTCCATTTATTCAACCAATTTTTTTTTCTAGTGGTGTAAAAATGAATAAAACAAGTTAAGTGATAAAGGGAAATGCACTCTGGTTTCTGAGTAAAAGGAGGGAGGGATGAACTATAGTTTGTATTTATAGCCAAGGGCCAGATTAGTTGAAGATTGATTGGGTAGAGTCAGGCTTGGAGAAGAGAAGAAAAACAGGTAATAGTTCTTAGCCTTAGGAGGATGAGTATGGATTTAAAAACTCAGATTAAAGCCATAGCTTGCCCGCTTCTTCCCTCAGCCAAGTGCATTTTTAACATTTACATAGCGTTTTGCAGGTAGTTTAACTAGCTTTAATGACCCTCAAAACCATATGTGAACCCAAAAGAGCTCCTAAATTAGAAGGAAGGGAGCTAGAATTTAGATCCTTGAAACCTGTTGTTATTGTTGTGAGTATTTTTCCAGGAGTGCCCAGGCCCCATCCTAACCCCAACCTTTGAATTATTCTAACTTGACTCTGAATACAAATTGTGCCATAACGTGTTCTGTTCG
The DNA here is from genome assembly GCA_963574575.1 of Galagoides demidoff. Taxonomy (NCBI): domain Eukaryota; kingdom Metazoa; phylum Chordata; class Mammalia; order Primates; family Galagidae; genus Galagoides; species Galagoides demidoff. The sequence goes on from CAUYQV010053926.1 coordinate 9,055, forward strand.
TTGTTTTAAATATCTAAAGGGAGGATTGCTTGTTTCTATGGTAAGAGTATAGGTTGCATGGGAAGGCGATTTCTAAGGGGAGAATTCCTCCATGGATATAGGGACAGATGGTAGTAGGGGGAACACCAACCTAGTGGCCACAGGGAGGAAGAGAAAGGCTCCATCAATGTTCAGAAGATAGTTGCTTTGCAGTTTTAATTTCTGCTGATTACTCTTTGAAATATTGAGTATGTGTGAGACATGGAGTAGGGAAAGAGGTAAGCAGCAATTCAAGCCAGGAAACGTGACGAGAGGTGACGAAACTTCAATGAAGACCATGCAATTAAACACTGAATTCAGCCACTTGTCAAAGCCCACCAAGCTTCAATCAGTAGTCTCCATCCTCGGCTTCTGCCTAGGATCAACCCCACGGGCTTTTCACTTCCTGCTTTCTCCCCTGTCTTGCACTCACAGCCTCAGACATGCCCTGGTTTCTGTACCTATTTTTTGCTGGTCTGGCATAGTGACCCCCTTGGATTCCCTTCCTGAGTTTGTTCTGGTTTCCACCTGGCCTTCAGCTCTGCTTTCCTCTCTGGTTCGGTAATTTTTGTCCTTCTTTGTCAGAGGCCAAAAACAGACTACCTAGGTCTATGCCTAAGCTGTCTATAAAGGGGTGCTGGTGACCTTAGACATGCAATTAGTGTAAAATTATGGCACAGCCCTCAGGCTCCACATAACATGTACTTGAGAGTACGCTACCTATTAGAAACAGTGTGAGAAAAATATGTGTATGTCTTTATTGTGTTGTTTTGAACAAAGCAAGAATTAGTTCAGTAGTTAAATTAGAAGAAATGTGTGACATGTGCAGAAAATAGCATATCAAGTAGATGACTTAGGAAAAGGAGATCACTGTGACGTATTCTAGAAATACTTAGAGAACCCCCAATTGAGTAAACATTGATGTGACCATGTGAAGTAAATGAATGCTTTATTCTTTCTATGCCTTTATCCAGAGATGATTTGAGGCAATTTATAGTACACAAACAAAAAGAAGGAGAAATAAAAGGAAACTAAAAATGAGATTTTGAGTGTGGAAAAAGAATTGGACCAGGAACCCAAAGTAATGCAGTTATAATCACTGGGCTATAAATTTAACTTTCAGCTTGTTAGTAACTAGGAAATTATAGTTGTCTATATAGTTCTCCTCTCCAAATAAAAATAAACCTGTAAGATTAAAAGATTATATAGAGAGACGAGTTTGTACTTAAAATTATTTATTTATTTATTTTTATTAAATCATAACTATGTACATTGATGCATTTATGGGGGTCAAGGTACTGCTTCAATATACAATGTGAAATGTTTACGTTGAACCAAGTTGACACATCCATCATAGTTATACTCATTTCTTAATAGTTTTGAAATGTGCCATTGCATCATGCACATTAAGTTAGGTCCCCCCGAATACCCTTCCTTCTCCCATATCACCTCTTCCTGCCCCTCTCTCTCCTCTTCCCTTCTACTTTATGGACTATAGTTGTGTTTTGCCATTCATATGATTGTGTAGGTGGTTATATATTGATTCATAGTAGTATCAAGTACATTGGATACTTTTTTTTTCCATTCTTGGGATACTTTACTAAGAAGGATATGTTCCAGCTCCATCCAGGTAAACATAAAAGATGTGAAGTGTCCATCTTTTTATGGCTGCATAGTATTCCATGATGTACACATACCACAATTTGTTAATCCATTCATGGGTCAACAGGCACTTGGACTGTTTCCATGTCTTGGCTATTATGAATTGGGCTGTAATAGACATTCTGGTGCAAACGTCTTTGCTGTAAAATAATTTTTGATCATCTGGGTATATACCTAGTAGAGGAATCGCAGGATCAAATAGAAGGTCTACTTTTAGTTTCTTGTGTGTTCTCCAAACCTCTTTCCAAAAAGGCCATATTAACCTGCATTCCCACCAGCAGTGTAGAAGCATTTCCTTCTCTCCGCATCTACCATTCACCCCTTTTAAATACAAAAGATAATAGTGTAGCCACAATTTAAAAATTTACCCATAATCCCACATCCACAGTGCTAAGACAATTTGGGGATTTGCCCTTGACCTATGGTGGCCAGTTTTGTTGTTTTTTTTTTTTTCCTTTTATAAATTGCTATCCCCAGTGTGAAGGAATCTAAGGAACTTCAGAGTTGAAGGGTCTTGACAGATGTCACTGGCCCATTTTACAAATGGCACCATCCAAAGAGAAAAGAGCCTAGGCCACTGGACTCCTGGCTCAGTGACAGCATTGCAACTGAGGTCAAGGTTATGAGAGGATGAGGGGGCCATCCAGCTGCTCGCCAAGGACCCTAGTCATCTGCCAAGGTTTGGAGGCACCGCTGTGGGCTCAGCAGGAAAGAAATAGCTTCCAGCATCCTCTGGAGAGCTTCTCAGATATAAACTCAAATAACAGCAGTATGGATTAGCCCAGAGGCCTCCACTGTATGGGCGAGGCCAGTTAGAAGTGATGTGCAGGTGAAGATTTTCTTCCTCTGATAACAGTGCCATGTGCCTGGCATTTTGGGGAGGGCCCATTCCTATGACTCTGCATCTTTGCTTGGTAGGCAACTTTACATGGGTCACAATTGGCTTGGGCTGCAGCCAAACACCCTATGCTGCTTGGTTGTCTAACCAAAAAGCAAGACCTTGCCCAGTAATTGTAAGAGGAGGTAGAAAATTTGGGAGCCATAGCAGGTACAGATAATGGGGCATGGAAAGGGATGAGATTACTTCCAGCTGATGGCAGCATGGAACGTTTGAAAGAGAAGGAGGCCTCTGAGTTATATTTAGGTGAAGCAAATGGACCCGGGAGAAGGAAGAGTCATGATAAACTTTTGCAGAGAGGTGAATCAGAGCAGAAGCTGGACAAAGTCTAGCACATGCTGTGGACAGGAATTAGAAAGCTGATCACAGCAGCTGCTGAAGGGATGGAGCAGGTGACCTGGGATAGGCAGCAGGACCAGAAGATGCAGAGGTGCTCGACTGGGGGTCACCTACGCTGAGGTAGGGATAAGAAAATAGTTTGCAAGAGAGTCAAGGGTCCTAAGTATTTCCCAAGAGTGTCCTCTGAACCCTGCCTGGGCTTGGAGGAGGCAAAAAATGGGTGTTTGAACCTCTAAGAGATAAGACACAAAAACACTAACAGAAAATATCATGAAGCAAAGAATGACCAGGTGCCAACCCCTACATAACCTAGGGGACAAATACATGGCACAGACAGCCCTATAGAAATGCAGGGAGGAAATCTCTGTGGGTAGGTTAGCAGGATGGGGTTTATGGGCATGAGGGGATTTGATTAATCCTTAAAGGACACGCAGTAATGGGGGACGTAGATGAGTGAATGGCATATGTGCTTCTAATTAATTATTTATTCGTGTTCATCTGCTTTTTTATTTTCTGAATTAAAAAATTTGTGAATATTATCCTCTTAGTCACTTACTTACATTGGTCACCACAGTTTAAATCAGGTTTGTTTAAAAAAAATTGATGCTTATGGATTATATTTGTGCTTCCATACACACCTTTGTTTACAAAGCAGAGTCCATGAAAACCACCTACTTGAATCAGAGCCAGAAACACACCATGTTTTTGCTGAGCTGGTTTTAGTTTAGAACTACAAACACGCTTTCGTTTACTAATGCTTAGGAGAATAATATTTTTTTTCTTGAGACAGTCTCAAGCTGCCACCCTGGGTAGAGTGCCGTGGCATCACAGCTCACAGCAACCTCAAACTCTTGGGCTTAAGCGATTCTCTTGCCTCAACCTCCCAAGTAGCTGGACTACAGGCGCCTGCTACAGTGCCCAGCTATTTGTTGTTGTTGTTGTTGTTGTTGTTGTCGTCATTGTCATCGTCGCAGTTGTCATTGTTGTTTAGCAGGCCTGCCCGGGGTTTAAACCTCTAGCCTTAGTGTATGTGGTCAGCGCCCTACCCACTGAGCTATGGGCACTACCCAGGAGAATAATTTTAAATTGTTAGCCATGGAGGAGGAAAATAAATGAAAGGATAATTTCTGAATGGGAGACTTGTCATTCTGAGCTATGCATGGAATCTGTCAATTGCACTTTGGTTATGGTAAACATATGCATGTCGCTGACCAACTTGCCTTTTTACTCTGGCCTTGGCAGAGGTGTATTAAAAATTTCCCAGTGTCATTCTTTTTAAATACCCAGGTATCTAATACATATGCACACACACACACACCCCCTACACCCTAACAAGTGGTCATTCTCTAATAGTGAAGGTAGGCACATGGCCAGAGCTTCTCAGCAAGACCAGCTATAGCTCAGTCCTTATGGGCAAAATCCATGTAGATAATAGTTATTACACCAGCTTTATGCTTTTGTGAGTTGGTGATTTATGAATATTATCCTCTTATTCACTTATCATCGTAGCAGAGTACCCCTACTGAAATGCCTCCTCTGCTCTAGAACTATCATCAGAGAAGAAGCAAGATATTAAACTGTTACCTTCTTTCTGTCCAAGTATAAATTCAATTATCATTTCTCTATAAAAATGATAGTTTGCATAAAATGGGATATGAGGTAATTTTTTGAGATGGAGCAATGGGCCGGGGAGAGCAGGTGGGAGGTAGCTCCAGCGCTGGGTATCCAGACTTGGGTAGGCGGGAGCAGTGCAGGAGGCTCTTGGATAGGAATGCCTGGGATGAAGACAAGTGTCCCTTGTGCTTGCAGCAGAAGGGCAGTACTCGGAGGCACCGGGAATGCTGACCTGCACCCCTCCACAGGAATGAGTGTAGACCACCACTCCACGTAACTCCCATGGATGAGCCCTGAATTCCTCTTCCTAAGTGGAAGAAAAAAAAAAATACCCAGGCGTAGTTGCAATCTCCATTACTCACAGTTCTCTGTGGTGCACACATAATTTTAAAACAATTAAAACAGCTGGGTAGAAACTTGAATAGCAGTAGAGGGCATGTAAGCGGTGAGATTGTTATTTAACTTCGAGAGTCATCTATCCTGTCAGAGGGAAGTCCTGCCTGCCACCAGACTTCCTGGCATCAGAGGCATGTTCTTTTCTTTCCAAGTGTTTCCACATCCGTTATCTCAGTTGAGCCTCACAATACCTGGGTGAGGTGAGGTGGAAAGATATTGAGGCCCCATTTGGTGGGGGTTAAGTGGCATTGCTGAGGTCACATATTTTAGTAGTAGAGCCTGGGCTTCTGAACTAGGACATCAGGGACACCACTGCCACACACATGGACACACACACAGGCTCATGGGCACCTGCATACGCATAATTTGAATTTTGTAGCATTTGCTCACAAGGTTTCTCTCCAAGTGGACTGCACAAGTCCCTGAGGGTAAGGGCTACTTTTTATGCTTCTGTGAATGCTCTGTTTTTAAAAATTTGGTTACTTTTCAAGTTGAGCCCTTTCTTGGTCTTCCAAGGTTGCCACAACTCTTGTGCAATTCCAAACCTCTTCTGTCCGGGATGAAGGATGATTAGAATCAAAAGATTTTATCATTCAAAGCCACCTAATTGTCATCCACCAGGCTGGTTTGGACCTCCAAAATTGGCCTACACACTGCACACTGATACAAATATCAGCGCTTTAGTTGCCATTTTCCAAACACCTATCACATGCCAGTCATTCTTCTGGGTGAGCTGCCCAGAGGGTGGTTTGGCCCCCACCACAGTCCTGTGGAGGTGTTGCTGTCCCAGCACCCTGGACAGGCTTGGAGGGCTTGCTGCAGCTTTCCCTGCCTCCCATCCTCTCCTCTTCAGCACCGGCCTCCTGGGTCCTTTCCCCAGCTCCTAGGCTGTCCTGCCCTCTTCTCTTCAGCTGCACACACCCCAGCTTGCCAGGGTTTATATTTTATCCTCAGAAATGAACATGAAGTTAGAAAGCACTAAGACAATGCAGCCAGCCAACCAGAACCAGGGGCCAAAGCCAGTGGCTAGAGAAACAGACCGAAACAGACAAATAGTGGTCTCAAGTATCACTGGGAGACCAAGACAGGGCAGGATTGAACCATGGGTGCTCTGGATGCCCAGAGAAGCCAGGGCCCAGGAGTCCTCACAGAGGAGGCCTGGAGAGGGTTCTGAGGACCAGAAGGAGCCAGACGTTAGGAAGGAGGACTCAGGAGGTTCTCAGGCTGCAGAAGGCTTCTCCTCATTTTCTTTTCTCAGCTCCTATGACTGAACCCCTCAAGACTTCCAGTCCTGCTTGGATCTGGGAGCAAAAAGCAGACTAGGGGGCTCTCCCCACCCACGGCCAGGCCTGTGTGTGGTAAGTTGCCTGGGATCCTCAGCCGGCAGAGATGAGGAATTCAGCAAAAAGTCACTCTTTCCCTGCTTCTTCCCTTTTCTTTCAAAGGTTGGAAAAAGAAGGATGGGGGTGGGAGGGGCACAGGGGCTTCCTGCAAAACCCAGGTTGACTGGCTCAGAGAAGGATAAATGACTTTGGTCGCTGGCTGCCGGTGTTACACAACTTGTCTGTGTTGGCTTGAGACCTTGGTGATCCCCCTCTAATTGAAATCACTTTCCCCTGACCTCCTTCCTAAGCCGGGAGCTTGTTGCTCTCTGCACCAACAAAGAGGCTGCGGAGGTTGCAGGAAATCCCGGCTGGGCACCCAAAGTGCCTGCATCCATCTTCCCTTCCCCTTCCCTCCCATGCCAGGGTGAGAGCCAGGAGGTCCCCGCTGGGTCACCGGCTGCTGGGAAAGCTGGCAGCAGGACTGGCACTGCCCCTAGGGGGCATTCTGGATGCTTTGTATTGGGCCTATTGACTGGCACTCCATTTGAGGGTGCTGCTACACATTTGTTGGGGACACACCTGGGATGCTGGACATCCTGCCACATGCGGGACAAGCCCCCTTTGCCTAGCACAACCCACTGGTCTGTAGAGATGAACAATCTTCTTGCAGTTGTCTGAGCCTGACTGTATCACACATAAATCAAAGTATTTTTGTGCCATTATAATATACGCCAATGTTCCCAAGAAAACAACTATCACATAAATCAAGGAAAAAGGAACTCTTTTTCCAGTGATCTACTCTTAAGGAGAGCTGTTTACCATTTAGGCACATTATGATACTTTGATGATGGCAATATGACACATCCCCATCTATCTATTAATGGATGGATCCATTGTGCTGGGATGGGAGGAGTAATATCTTTTCTTATTTCTGTCCTATTCTTATTTCTGTCCTAAGGTTCATGGCAGTTTTCTCATATGGGGAGGAGGTGGGGAAGGGGAGGGGAGAAGGACGGTTGGGTGGTGGGAGGGTGACCGGAAAGATCACCTATATATCTGTCTAACAAGGGTACAAGTGAACTTTTCTAGAACTAGAATATAAATGTTTTGATACAATGACTAAGCAAATGACTTGAAATTTACATTAACCAGCTTGATGAAAGTATTTCAAATTGTATATGAAAATAGTACAATGTACCCCATGTTTGCATTAATGTATACAGCTATCAATTAATAAAAAAAA
>CAUYQV010053927.1:0-33916 GCA_963574575.1 Galagoides demidoff
GTTGTGGCGGGCGCCTGTGGTCCCAGCTACTTGGGAGGCGGAGACAGGAGACTCGCTTGAGCCCAGGAGTTGGAGGTTGCTGTGAGCTGTGATGCTATGGCACTCTACCCAGGGGGATAGCTTGAGGCTCCGTCTCAAAAATAAATAAATAAATAAATAATAAAATAAAATAAAATTATTTAAATCAAATTGTGGTATTATATTGTCTTTGATTCTTTCCTTTATTTTCCATTTTACCCCTCTTAGAGGATTGTTTTGTTATTTCTAATAGTATGTTTTACATTTGTTTTATAACTTTTTAATATAAATTTATTCATAATACTTAATCTCTTGCTTCAGATACATAGCTATGATAAAATCTTGTAAAAATCTCATGTTATGTCTCTAATCAATTTTTTTCCTTGACAATGAAAACGGCAAAATGAGATAGCTTTACGTATTACATAAAATATACAAACTTCTTTTCAATAGCATATATTTGAGTTGACAAGCAAAAATGAAAGTTAGAAGATAATAAAAATACCATGGGATTATAATGCAGAGGAAAAAAAGAATTTCTAACCTGAGAAGAGATTCAAAGAAGTAATTTTAACTTACTAAACAGTTATATATCAAAATCAAAATAAGGATGATTTTAAATCTTTGAATCACTTCTAAAGATAACAGCATAAATATTTCATCTCAGGCCATTTTCTTATGGGTAAATCCTGGGGAAAATAACTTTTGTTGATAGTCATCACCAGAGTTTCTGGTCACAAAATATATCTGTATTCAAGTCAAGGAAACACACCTTTTCAAATGAGTATAGAAGACGAGTTTACTCACAAGAGTGAAGTATGAAGTTTTCTACTTCATACAGCCCAGAAAATTGTCATAAGAAGTATAACAAATGTTTTGAATTCAATTTTTGTGAAGTAAATGTTCTTTAACCTTCAAAAGTCCTAGTTCATTTTATTTTATACTATCTGAGAGACAATCTAAGAAATATTCCAGTGTATTATGACACTCAGTGTCTCAGATATCAAAAGAGAAGAAGAAACAATTTAGTCTGATTCTTCTTTTTAGAAAAGAAAGACCACTGCCGAAGCATGGTAGAGATTACCTACCCTCTGTAGGTAACATCATGTGTGGTATACAGAAAGGTCTATAACACAGATGCATATGTGGATAGGTCCATATATAACACATACAGTGCATAAGGAAGAATTTAAACTTTTTTGATAACTCTGGTTGATATCAAACTATGTACAATTAAGATATATGTCTTCCTAATCAGATTTTGGCATGGTAGAATTTAGAACAAATTTCATTAAAGCAATTTCAATTTGAAGAGAACTAGCTATTAAAATATACCCAGGGGCCTGGCACCTATAGCTCAAGTGGCTAAGGCGCCAGCCACACACATCTGAGCTGGCAGGTTTGAATCCAGCCCAGGCCTGCCAAACAGTAGTGATGGCTGCAACCAAAAAATAGCCGGGCGTTGTGGCGGGTGCCTGTGATCCCAGCCACTTGGGAGATGGAAGCAGGAGACTCACTTGAGCCCAGGAGTTGGAGGTTGCTGTGAGCTGTGATGCCATGGCACACTACCCAGGGGTACAGCTCGAGGCTCTGTCTCAAAAAAAAAAAGTAAAATACACTCAGGAGAGGTAGATTTTTGGTTCCCTCTTTGTTTTGTGAATATACTCTTATCCTTTTTTCCACAAGTTTGTAGGGTAACATATTCTTACTTGTTTTAGTATCGAATAATAGTGTAACTCTGCTGAACACCTATGATAAAGACAGAATTTTACTTCTCTTTGTATCTGATTCAATTAGCCTTTGGAATGGATAATTGTGAGGTATAGAATTATTTCATGGTGCTTTAATTTACGGGATAATTTGAATAGGATAGGTTTGAATTAAATGGTGTTGCTTTCAGTCTTCTGGTAAACCACTGGCATTCTGTATCCCAAATACACTGTTCACAGGATTCATGCTGAGAGATGCATCTTTTATATTCCTTTTAAACATTTTTAATAATTTCCTTTCCATGGAAAAATAATCATTGACATCAATCATTCTATTCCGAGTGACGCTTTTAAATTAAAAATACCAAATAATTTTGTGCTGTACTTTTGGGCTTATAATCCTGAAAATGCCTCCCCTTACTGAGCTTGAATTTGCCAGCATTTTCAGGGAGAGGAAACAAGAGAAAGGAAGGAGAGTATAAGATTAAATCAGATGCTGCAAGATCCTTATTGGAAAAGGTTCATTGAGCAACCGGAACAGTGGGCGGGTTTTCTTCTTTCTTTAATGGTGACCCAGTTCTCTGGATCTGGTGTAGTCCATTTTCGGGACCCCCTCTTTAGTATAGGGCCACTTAATCTTCTGGTGTAACAATTTATGTGAGTGGGGGGTAAAGCTAGGTTTTGTTTATTCTCCTATTTGTGGGAGGAGAACATTGGAGAAAAAGTAGTGAAATGGTAAATGTGTTGAAGTTCCTTATGAAGCTGATTAGAATTTTCTGTTACTTCTGTCTCTTTCATCCTTGTAAAACATAATGTCTTATCCCCTGCCCAGTAATTATGCATGCCTCCACCAAGGGGATTTATGGGGAAAATGAGTTATTACCGGGTAACCAAACCCCTCATTTACTTAACTTTTCTATGAAAATTTTTTCTAAAAATAAAGCAATACAAATGAATAGAGCTTGATTAATAATTGACCGTTGGAAATAAACTTGAGATATAAGCTAAAACAGTAGCTAAATTTGAGAGTCGTGAGAGATTATTACTGATTTAAAAGGTAGGTTGGTTTCCCTAAAGATTAAAAAAGTAAAATAGACACCTTTCCCTGTATAGGTTAAAGTAGAATAAATGAGTTTAATGATTCTTGTTTTAGGCCTTGCTATGGCAATAGCCTACTCATAGTAAACATAACAGTGGCTGCAGTGGCCCTGGAGTGGGAGGGGTGACAGCGAGACTGAGATCTGAAAGTCTAGCAGGGCCAAGTGTTGAGTGTTTGGTGTGGGAGGAGGAGACCTACAATTTCTTGCCAGTTTGAAGCATTTTCAAAAGCCTGAAGGTACGATGGTTTTGAAAACTGGCTGGGGAGCTGGGAATAGTGGCAAGAAATGAAAGTGGAGAAAGAAGCTGGACCCAGATAGATGTTGGGGGGGCCTCCTACACCACGCCGAGGGCCTGGGGTTTATCTTCCCTGGGAGCTATGGAGAGCCACTGAGGGTCTTCCTGTAAGAGAGCCCGGGATCTCACTTACCCTGGTCTGGAGCAAATGGACAGAAAAGGCAAAGGACAGGGAATATGAGGAGCAATCTGGTGAGAATTTAAGACTCTAAACAGGTCCCTAAAATCTTCAAAGTCTGGTTACATTTCATATAACGTTAAGTATATGTAGTAGAATCTGATTCTTTGAGTATTAACGTGTGATTGACCAAAACCCTCCATTCAGCCACCATGTTGGGAAGCAGGGATGTGCTGCGTTATAAAGTCTGGGTCCACACACACGTCCGTCTTATTTTTAACTCCTTTTCATCATAGAGTCTACCTGCACAGTTGTTTTTTTTTTCTGTTCAGAGTTAAATGAGCTAGCTTATCATGTAAAATTAACTTTTTCTTCCTATACATCAAAATACTTTGAAGTCAGTGAAGCCTAGAGTTTGATTTTTTATCTTTATTTCTTTTCTTGGAAATTTTCCAAATATATATACATATATATTTAAAATATATAAAAAATATTAAAAATATTAATTTTAAAATATATAAAAAATCAGAAACCTTGCAGAGAAACTCTTTAACTGCCTGCCCTTGCCATTCTTATCATAGTTCATGAATCATTTTTGTGCTAACTGGATTAACTTTACAAGAACCAGTCGAGCAGTTTCACAAGGCTTTTCCAAGGAAGATTAAGATCAAAAATACATATTTTTCTTCTATTTAAAGTTCATGGCAAATGTTTTAGTACACTTAAACCTTAGAAATAATCTCTTAAGCAGTTACTGTTTTTAGAAAATGTATAGCAAGTGATACATCTGGTATTTAACATTTCTGTTTCAAACTTAATGAAATGTAGTAATGTAAAAAGGGTATTAAGTAATACTTCGTTGTTTTGTTGTTCTCGTATCTATTTCGTGCACATATAATTAAGTGTACTGGTAATACCAGGTACCTTCTGACAAACAGCAAAAATAGGTCCAAAGAGTCTTAGTTTTTTTTACTCTCGATAAGATGACATCCCATCTCTTTTTACTCTTGGCTATGCAGACATACAACATGCACTTTATAGTAGGTGATAATGAGAAAAGTATATATTATACACACGTACATTTCTTAAGTATATATGTATAATTGAAATAAAAAAATCAAGTAGACTTGGAATGATTTCCTTTCAGTCACCATTAACTTTTGCAGGAGACATTACTTATTTTTTAAGCAGAAAGCTAATTTAAGTTACTCCTTCCTCAGAAAAGGTAGACTTTGAACTAGCTTTTAATTCAGATCAGTTGGTTCCAAAAATATAAACAATTGATCTGAATTAAAAGCTAGCTCAAAGTGGGGGTAGAGAGGCTTGAGGATTCCTATAGTACATGAGATTGAGGGATACCCCAGGGCTAAGACTGATACTGAATAATCTGCTTGGGACTCAAGAAGAACAAGCTTTCCTGTATCAATTCATAGATTGAGCTTTTGTATAAAATTTTACTTGATGAAAGGCATGTCTTGATCTGCAGAAGTGTGTTCAGCTTCACGGATGAGGTGGCATTTTTGGCAAGGGGAGTGGAGGATGTCTGAGCTTCGTGTTTTCTCAATGTGTCTGTGAAGTTGAGGTGCTTCGTGTACACCTGGGTTTGAATTTTTACACTTAAAATCAGGTGAAGAGTCGGGGAGATCTAATTTTATTACATTTCTGCCATCAGCATAGAAGGTATGCTTTAAATTTTAACTTCACTTTTCTAACCAAGTTCTTTCTCCAGGAAAAACAAACACATGCTTGCATCTGCCCTGGATATATTATAGAACATTATCTTAAAATTATTCTGTAATTTTGAGCTATTTTGGCCTGTCTGGTTTCCCCCCACGTAAGGCTGTTAAAGGTGTGTTTGCTGCCCTGTAACAAATAGTGAAAAGGCCCCTGCAGATACCTAAATACACAACATCCTCCCTAGAATCAACTGTGACTTCTGTGACTTTTGATTTCCCTGTGGTAAGTCACAGGGCAGCCAAATATTTGAGTAGAAGACAATTGAAAATCTTCCACAGCCCCTCCACCGTTTTCGTCTGCCATTGCTCTCAGATGTTTGTTCTGTGACTCTTGTTTCCCTCTCCCTCTCTGCAGTCCTATCACCCTCATCAGTATGTGGCCAGAGCACTATGAGTGAGTATTCCCAGCCTGTGCAGGAGCCCGTGTTCTGATCAGGTGTTCGCGTGGGGCTGATTCCTAAACTCTTGGTCTAAAATATTTCTGCATCCTGGGTAACAATCCTAGTGGTTTTCTTGCATGGCAAATTCGTTATTTAACTAAGCTAACATTTCTAATAACAATAACTCTCAATGTTTGGGCATAAAATTGTTACTCTTTTTTTTTTCCTTTAAAGCCCCTCTCAGTCTCCTCAGCTGTTTCATGATGACACTCATTCCAGGATAGAACAATACGCCACACGGTAAGAAGCTCCAACCCGAGCCTGCTGCCACATTGGTGCCCAAAGTGTGTCTGTTTCTGATTAATGTGACACCAGTAGCTTATACGTATCTTGATTTAAGGAATGTCGTTTTGCAGGAGTCGTGACTCCGATATATTTGGAATCTGGGCTCTCATCTTTTCACGTTGCAATTTGCACTTCACCAAACACCTGCTGTACATCCTATGAAAAGTAAATCTCAATAGGGTGTAATTATCGAGCTCATGAAACTCCAAACACTGCGCAAGCAGGATTTAGATAATGCAACCCAGTTTCAGTGAGTGAAAGTGGGATTGAAAGCATTCTCAGGAGATGGTGCACATGTGAATTACAATATGTAATTAAATTTATGCTAATGCCTTAAGGGACAGGGCTTTAAGAGTCCCTAAGTAATATAAAATGCAGGCTGAATTTGGGGGCAGGCCCAAATTGAGTGAAAAGGCCCCTGCAGATACCTGAGTAACCAGTGTCTTCTTTTCAGAAAAGTGGTGCATACTAAGCATCTATGGTCCTATTAACTAGCTACATATGCCTAAAAAGGTTCAAGCAGCATAAAAGTAGTAACATTTGAATTGGGTCTGAGCCAAGTATAATTTTGGGAAAAAGCAGACTGGGGCAGATGGAAAAATACAGTGAAAATCGTTGAGCTGGGAAGGAACATGGCTTGTTTCCTAAACAGCAGGGAGGGAAGAGAAGAGCAGTGAGAGCCCGAGGGGCCTCCGTGAGGCCTGATACGGAAGGCCCAGCTGCCCAGGAGTTGGCTCATGTCCTTAGCAAAAAGGGAAGTCGGAGAGAGACTTAAAGCATGAAAGGGACAGCTTTAGATTTTTGTGAAAATGTAACCCTCACTTTCATGTAGAAGACCAATGAAAGGGCTAACTAGAGCCTAGGTGTGGGAGATGGTTAGGGCAGCGATCCCCACCTGTTTGGCTCCAGGGACCAACTTACGGAAGGCAGTTTTTTCATGGATGAGGGGTGGGTAGGCAGCTCAGGCAGCGAGGCGAGCAGTGGGGAGTAGCGGGCAGCTGTAAACACACACAGCTGCTTTCATCACCACCACTCATCTCCCGCTGTGCTACCTGTTTCCTAAGTTTCATGGAAGACCATTTTTTCATGGACTGGAGGTTGGGAAGGATGGGGGTTCAGGGATGGGTGAGAGGTAGAACGAGGTAGACCCACCTCCTAATAGGCCGATACTGGTCTGTGGCCCCGGGGTTTGGGGCCTGCCGATTTAGGAAACTAAACAACATGGCATAAGACCGAGGCCTACAGGCTTTAAGGCAATGTTAATAGAAATGTAACTCAGCATTGATGTTTTAATTTTACCGTCTTGTTAAGAGATTTGTCCCTTTCCATGTTGTGTTGGAATTTTGACAGTTTAAGAATGACGGAGGTTATGCCTCCAGTTGACCATGTCCTACCTGTGGCCACATTATCTATTTTATTATTAATATTATCCACATTTTATTTATTTTGCAGACTGGCCCAGATGGAAAGGACTAACGGGTCTTTTCTCACTGACAGCAGCTCTACTACAGGAAGTGTGTAAGTAAACTGTGAAATCAGCATTGCCTGGGAAAGCTGTTTCTTTTGTTACAGCTATTAGAAATAATTGTCATTGACTGTGGCTCTGCCTTTTGATCCCAATCAAAACTGATTAAGTGTCCTGCCATAAGTGCCCACATAGATTTTATGCTTTCAAGCCATGATAGCATAAACTGGGTATGTTTATTTACTTTGTTTTATATAAATGAATGAAAAAATCCTACCTTAGTCAGCTAATCTACCTTAGGAAAATCAGATTATTTTATTTGGAATAACAGGAGTATATTCATTCCCTTTGTCTCAGATTTTTTGTTTGTTTAACAAAAGGAATTCCACAGAATTACATGCCCTTGCTGTAAATCTCTCCCTTCTGCGAGTTAACATGTTCTTCATGACACCTGCATTTACCAATTCTGAACACACACAGGCTTAGACACATACTCCCCACCACCCTTCTTTCAAAAGTGTTAACTTCTCTGACAATATTTTGTTTTATTAGCAATTAAGAAAAGACTTGTTGACTTCAGAACACCTTTTGAAAAGCTAGAAAGCTAAACCTTTTATCTTTGATTTCCCCATTTGTGGATAATCGACTTGTTGTGGAACTTCCGTGGCAAATATTTTATCTCTGATTATCCCATTCTTATGTGTCGCCTTCCTTTGGGGACTTTTCCTCTTCCTCCTCCTCCTCTTTCTTCTGCACATCCTCCTCTTCCTCCTCTGGAATTCCTTGGAATTCATGTTTCTGATTCTGAGTGATACCTAAAAGATTTCACTAGTGTCAAGTTTATGTGACTTACAACAGGCTCATTGCTGTGTGGATCTAGTGGGAAGCTGTAAGGTAGAGAGAAAAGTTGTAGAACATAAGAGTGAGGGGGTACGAGTGTTTTGGGTTACACGGATCTCTTTTGTAATGCTGAGTCACAGCTCTCAGTGCGTCCATCACCCAAACAGTGTTCATTGCACCTGTTAGGTGGATTTTGCCTAGGGTAACCAAATGTCCCGCTTTTGGCAGGACAGTCCTGCAGCATTTTAAAAAAGTCCTGATTTTTGGAAAGAATGCACAAATCGGGGGGAGAACAAGAAGGGAATATAATATACGATTTTTAGCTGCCATGTGGCTATTTCTCCAGAATATGAGTTTTATATTATTTTTGTTTAATTTTATAATGTTAAACTGTAATAATAGCAAATAATTGCTGAGAAGTGATTATCAAGAACTGCTTATCAAAGTTTGCATTGTTGTCAGGCCCTGCCCTGTCCCCTGCCCCACCCCCCTCGGCCACGTTGTCCTGCCTTACTGATGTTAAAATCTGGTCACCCTAATTTTGCCCCTCCCCTCCTACCCGCTGCCCCCTCTGTGCACATGACTACTCATCAGTTAGTTCCAGTCTCCTAGCGAGTACATGTGGTATTTGCTTTTCCATTCTTTAGATGCTTCACTTAGGATAATGGTCTCTAGTTCCATGCGAATTGTCTTAAAAGGTATTAATTCAACCCTTGTTGTGGCTGAGTGGAAGCTCATGGCATATGTATACCATATTTTGTTAATCTATTCATGAACTGATGGGCACTTAGGTTGATTCCACCTCTTTGCAATTGTGAATTGTGCTATAATAACCATATGAGTGCAGGTGTCTTTTTGATAAAATGACTTCTTTACCTTTGTGTAGATACCCACTAGTGGGACTGCTGGATTGAATATATCCAATAGGTAGATCTACTATTTTCCATAGAGGTTGTACTAATTTGCAGTCCTACAAACAGTATGTAAGTGTTCTTTTTCTCTGCATCCACATAAGCATCTATTGTTTTTGAACTTTTTGATAAAAGCTATTTTAACAAGTATAAGGTATCTCACGGTGGTTTTAATTTGCGTTTCCCTGATGAATAGTGATTGTTGAGCATTTTTTCATATGTTTATTGGACGTTTGTCTGTTTTCTTTTGAAAAGCTATTCATATCTTTTGCCCAGTTTTTAATGAGGCAGGTTTTTTGGAGGGTAGGGGGTTCTGGTTAGTTTGAGTTCTTTGCAGATTCTGGATAATAGCCCTTTATTGGATATATAGCTTGCAAATATTTTCTCCCATTATGTAGTTTGTCTATTTGCTGTCTTCATTGTTTCCTTGGCTATACAGAAACTTTTTAATTTAGTCAGTGATATTACAGCATTTAGGAGGGTGGCAGGAAGGTTATTGAAGTTTTTGAAATACAAGTTTAAGTTAAAGCCTCCAGGACATTGAACTCACCACAGTGCAGTCTACCCTTTTGGGTAGATATGTTTATCCCTGGTTTTCTTTTTTTTTGCAGTTTTTTGGCCAGGGCTGGGTTTGAACCTGTCACCCTCAGCATATGGGGCCAGCACCCTACCCCTTGAGCCACAGGCATCGCCCAAGTTTCCTTTTTCTACTCTGAGAATTTCTGTTACTTAGAGGAAAAATACCCATTTCCTACCCATAGTTCTTGCCCAGAATTTATACTTTCCTTGGACAAGTCCTAGACTGGGCTATTTAATACCCCTACGGCCACAGCAAGACAGGTGGTGGTGGCCTCTGGCTCTCTGGATCCTACAGAGAAGCACAGGTGTTTGTGAGGTGGCCAAGTCTAAGTCCTCAGTGACAGTGCATCCCAAACAAAGTCCTGCTGGAAATTGTACTGCCCCGCTCCTCTGCCCCAAGGACAAACATCTGTTCCTGACAAGACCTTATGCTACAGTAGGTTGCGGGAAGTATGCAAGATAATCTGACACCCTGGCCTTTCCCGGGAAGTTTCCAAAAGCTCTAGCATTGGTAGGGTCTTGATGCCGTCCTAGGAGAGAGTAGATGGCAGTTTTCTAGACCACCTAACAGTACAGTCAGCTTCTGAATGAGGGGTCAGTGGCTTCTCAAGATAGCTTTCTGCTCCATTCTCAAAACTATATCTAGAGGTAGCCAATGCCAAGGTAATAGAAGTTTTGTTACTGTTGAGAAAGATTAAAAATCAACTCAAGGCAATTTAAGCAAAAAGTGATATGTTAGCCGATATCCATGATACTTTTAGAAATTTTTTTCATTCTTAAATTCTCTACTTTACCCCTAGGCATCTCTTGAGGTTTTATTATTCTTGAATAATAACCATGATGATACAAAAAAAGCCACCCTGCCTCATCCATAGAAGATACTCAGAGCTGGGCACTATTCCAAGCACGTTGCCCACCTTTGTTTAATTCTCATAAAACCCTCTGAGAGGGTGCCCTTCCCCACATCGTTAGCACCATTTTACAGATGAGTAAATGGAAGCCCTGAGAGGTTAAAAAGCTCGCCCAAGGTCTCACAGTCAGTCAGTGGTAGAACTTGGGTTCAGAGCCAAGAGTGCTGGCTCCAAGCATGGGGTACCCTGGCCAAGCCATGGCACTGTCTCTGCTGTATAGGATGGAGGGCTCCCCCCCACACCATGCAGGAGTCAGGGATGGGCAGGTCTCTCCATTCCTCTGGGGGGTCATCACCGTCCTTTGCCAATTCTGCCTGGTCTCATCAACACCCCCTTCACATTCGAGACCTAACTGGGTTTTCAATTCAGAAGTTTTCTAATCCAGCAAACTGCTAGATCAAAATCAAACTCTTATGTTTGGTTTTGGGTGACCTCAGTCACACAAACATTCAGCAATAAAAGAAAGCCCTATGCTTTGAGGTAAGAATGTTGAAATTCAAGTTGTAATTCTGTTTTTATTGAAGCCCCTTTTATTCATTTTGGGTCTTCAGAAGCAGCCATTTTGCCTGCAGTTTGAGACTCTTTCCGTCAAATTGACCCATGGGCAAAATTCTCTGATCCCCATGGCTTCATCTTTCATGGAGTGAGTTAATTATTTGTTGCACCACCGTGTATCATGGGCTAGAATATGAACCACTATTAATGGCATTTTTTCCATATTTAGACCCAATTCCCAATATTCCCTGTTTCTCTGAAAGACGACTCTGAACAATTTAATAAGAAATTAATTTTGAGGATAGTAAGTATCTTTGAAAGAAGAATTGAGCAACCATGTGAGTCTCAGAAAGGCCCAAAACCCGTGATGGTTCTGGGGACTCTCAGAAGGAGAAACCCAAGGACAATAGTTCCTTAAGCCACTGCTGCCTCATTCCCGTCTGCCCTCCCCCCTTGGGTGACAATGATTTCTGTGGAAGGATTGAATGGGGAGGCTGCCTCTGGTTTGCACTGGCATAGCAATTTGTATATCTGAAGTCTGGAACAAAATAATCCTTAAAAGGAAGGAGATCCTTGTTATTTTTATCTGCGTCCTGTCTACTTTCGAAAGCTCAATGAATGAATCACAGTTCTTTTGTCATCTGTACTAATTTTGTCACTGTGTTCTAATTTTGTAATCCAGATAGTATTTACTATGAGTAACTTAATTATAATCTAACCCTAGTCCATCTGATGGCTTTGTTCACGCAGACCTATATTTTTGCAACATTTTCTATTTTAATACAAGACATACGATTGATGTCTAATGACCCTAATCTGGTAACTCATGCTCTCCCTGCCTTGAAAGAGCGTACTCTGGGTTTTTGCTGTGTATAATTAAGAACTGGGATGTATCTATTTTTATATTTAATTTTTAGACTTAATAATGTGTGAAAAACACTTTAGACTAAAATTGTACATTATATGTAAATGATTTTTAAATTCCCATTTTTGTGAAAATTGCCGTAACTATTCATTAAGATACCCTTAATGAAAGAATATAATGATAGTGGTGACGATAATTATAATAATACGTTAACCCCCATCAACTGCCCCAGAGAAGTGAACCTCTGTAAATTTTGACAACAAAAATGCATCTCAAATCTAATGTCAGCTCGGTAGAACAAAAATTTAGTTGCTTTAATATTGAGCACTGTATTTAATCCCTGATGCAGGCACTGTATTCATGTTCTAAGGGCATAAATAACATAATGGTGCCTTGTGATATTGGAGAAACTCTGTGCCACAATCTCTGATCAAATTGTGGCCACCGGATTACCAGGTAGATTCAGAGACCCAAGTTTTCTTTTAATTCTTGTTATCTTTCTGTTACTTCTCTAACTTTTATGTTCAGTCTTTATTTTCTTCTGGGTATATTATTCACAGGTTTCATGTAATTAATGATTTTTTTAACTGGCACAAGAACCAGTTTACTTCTTATTTATTGTAACACCTGAATCACCATCTTATTTTTATTCTATTTTGCCCTGTTCTCGCTCATTCTTTGTTTTGCCACATGGACAAAAAGGCCTTTGCCCTGGTAAATGAATGGCCGGCCTCATTGTATGAATGGCTGGGTTAGGTAGGACTCTAGATCATGTTCCATTGTGGTAAGACATTTAATATTATGGAAGGTAGGAGATTAAACCTTGTCTAGAAATGACTTTTTTATTTTCGGATTTCTGGCTGATTGCTTGTGATTCTTTAACATTAAAATATAGACATTTCCCAGAGATTTGTACCAATGTTCCTTTGTTACTATTTTTCAGATTCACTGTCTTTTCAGTTTCTAACTGTACACAGATCTTTCTCCTCTTGACACATATTTATGAAATGTTCTACTGTGCTCTTACTTTGCTATTATTTTGTTTTGTCTATTTGTCCTGGCCATATTCAGCTCTGTCATTTTCATCATCTGCCGCCTCTCTCCCCACGTGCACTGGTGAGGTGCCTCCAGGTTTCACTGGTTTAGTGCTGCGTGATCCTTTGCTAATTGGTGCCTCGCTGGTGTTGAGCCCTTCGTCTCACAGCCTGCTTCTGCCCCTCATAACATAGCAAGGTTAGGGCATTGGGCATTTGCTTCCTATCAGGAAAACACACACCACTGCCAGGTTTCTGTTTGATTTGGCTAAATGGGCAACTCGGGAGCTTTTCAATCTGTTTTCAAATGCTCCTCTCTGCCGTGGTGGCGTACCCACCCTCTCCTCTTCTTCTCCTCGTGCTTCTAAACCTAGAATCCGCCTGGATTCTTCGAGAGTCTCCCTCATTTATTTCCCAGTGATGCTGCATTTTCTCAGGAAAGGAAATCAAAGGATGATGCCGTAGGTTACTCTAATCCAGTGTTTTTCAACTTTTTTATCTCACCACACACCAAACCTATAGTTAAACTTTCAGGGCACACTTAAATGATGGCAATCAAACAAAAGGTAATAAGAAAGGCATAGACTTACTGTGCCTTGAACTTCCTTCACAGATAATTTAATTAATGATCTTTAAAAATGTTCATGGCACACCGCTGAAAATCACTGCTCTGATCTTCATCCCATTCGTGTTCCTTATTTCATGTTTCTAACTATAAGAGTTTCACCCCAAATCCCTTTTGAAATGTATTTGACAAAAACTGGAAGGTGAGGTCAGTATCTTTATTTGATCTTAACCAAAGCGAATGAACTTAATTTAAATATGTATACATATGTATAAACACATACACATATTCCTTCTGTATCTCTATATATCTAGAGAAGGACAGAAAAGGGGGGAGTTTCATTGATAGAAGAAGCAAGATGAATCCAGTGGCTCATCTGACCCTCTGGTCTGGCTTCTTAGCAAGCGTAACACCCTAACACTCGTTTTTCTCATTTGCTTCCTCATCTCTTGCTCTCTCTCTGATCTCAGTGCTCAGGATGATGCTTTTCTAATAATTAGCTAATCTTCAGATAACATTTCCAGTCCCCTCTTTGTCAGAGTAAAGTGCAATAACACCGAGGTGGGTTTTCAAGGCAGAATCCCAAGATCTAGAGCTCTTGCCTAGCATCGGACATTACTAATGAGTCCAGGGGCACAAGAAACCTCAAGGCTCAAGAGAAGTCGAGAGGTCCGGGACTTGCCAGGACCGGATAGCAGGTCCTTTCTGACTGCATTAGGACACCCTCTAATCCCAGAGTACCAGAAGATGTCTCTAAGGGATAATTACAGCCATGTGGCCTGTACAGGTAGGGACTGTTCCAGTCATGGGACAACTCCTTTTTATACTCTAATAGCTACATAACTTACGTCAGGTTTTCCTGATGCCCTAGCCTATAAACTCATATATTCCAGGGCTTATGTGCAAAAATCTATCAAAATAGACCAAGGACAGTCTGCTCTAAAGTGATCTCCTGCTACCATTAGTTGGGAGATCTCTCTTCTAAAGAAAGATCTCTCTCTCATGAAAATCTGGGCCTACTGTGAAGCTTCTCCTTGCCATAAATGTGTCAACTTTGTCTGCTTTATTACGCTTCCACCCATGTCAGCCATTCATTCAGTCACTACTAGTTACACATTACGACTAGTTTATTAGACAAGTAGTTAGATAAATGGGAGAACCCAAGTGAGTTAGACGTCGTTTCTCATTCAGATGCAGAATGTCGAGCCTAAAAGTGACCTACTGATAAGATCCAGTAGATATCGGTAGATATTTCATAAAATCTACAATTATAATTTGTGCTGATTTATTTAAATAAAAGCCATAAAGATTATAAACCCCATCATATGGGTTACAATGCATTTCGAAATTGCTTTCAACCAGATGCTAAAGGCAGCTTATTCTTACTCAATGGTCTTTTAATCTACTCTTTGGGCATTTGCTGATTGATTTTTGCCTACACTGTCTTTTATATTAACTGTTTAAGTGTTGTGCCTTATTTTTATTTCCTCTGCTGAGTAAAATATCTCTTCTGAGGTTTGTAAGATAAGAGCCATTAGACTCTGAAATGTTGGCTTATACATGGATATAATATACATGCACTGTTAGATGAATTTCTTCCTAGAGTTTTAAAAGGAAAGTGATGGCCAGACTGAGCTCTAAGGCAAACTTGGCCCGGCTGCCATCTTGGTCATCGTTGTTTCTGCTTCCTTTGTGTCCAGACACATCACTGTGCAGTTGTGAACGTCTGGGTCTGTTCCTTTGTCACTAGGGAGGACGAGCACGCCCTCATCCAGCAGTACTGTCAGACACTCGGAGGGGAGTCCCCAGTGAGCCAGCCGCAGAGCCCGGCTCAGATCCTGAAGTCAGTGGAAAGGGAAGAACGCGGAGAACTGGAGCGGATCATCGCTGACCTGGAGGAAGAACAAAGGTGGGATAGGCCAGGGAGAAGAAAATACATGATCTTCTCTCTCATGTGAAGTCTAACACAGCCGTTACCCATTCTCTGGCCAAGAAGTCATAGCAGAGTCAAGTTAGAGCACATTAAAGATCTGTGATTGGGGGTTGGTGATGGCATCGAGTTGGTTAAAGATACAGTTCTATTCACATATGCCCGTCTGACTGTTAATACAGATGTTTACCTAAGGATATAGCATGAGCTAACTTTAAATTGGAAGCTCACAGACAACTTTGGAGAGAAGACAGCAGTGACTCACTCCATTTTCCTTTTCTGAATCAGAAATCTGCAGGTGGAATACGAGCAGCTGAAGGAGCAGCACCTGAGAAGGGGGCTCCCCGTCGGGTCACCCCCGGACTCCATCGTGTCTCCACACCACACGTCGGAGGATTCAGAACTTATAGCCGAAGCCAAACTCCTCAGGCAGCACAAAGGACGACTGGAGGCTCGGATGCAGATTCTAGAAGATCACAACAAACAGCTGGAGTCTCAGCTCCACCGCCTCCGACAGCTGCTGGAGCAGGTAGGGTGTGCGGAATTTGGTGTCGCACTTCCCCACGCCACCTGTCCATGGCGCTGGGACTTGGGCCAGGTGTCAGTAGGGAGAAAGGGGTCGACTTTAAATTTCTCGCCTCCATGCTTAATTTAGACCAGCTTAGAATTTTCTTCCCTCCACATGTAAGCATTAAATCCTCTCTTGCACAAAAAATGTGTTTGCACAGCTTCTGGTGGAATTTCCCGTGCTGACACTGAAATCTATCTCCGCTCCGAGTTGTTTGTGGGGAAAGACATATATCCGCTTAAATTACACGGGGGAAGCATCTGTGGAGATAAAGGGAGAGCAAGTGACCTGAAATCTGCATCCTAAAGCTTCTTCCAGTGAGCCAGAAACACTGACTCCAGGAATAATTATTTTCTATTTTCAAGAAATCAAGTACCAGATGGTTATTAATTTGTCACTGTTATTCCCTAACACTGTACCGTGTTTTATGGCAGTTGCTTGCAAACTTCCCTGACAATAAGAAATGCAGTTGACATTATGATGAATACACACCTGGAGGATGAGGACAAAATAATGCTTACCTTTGTAGGGAAATGTCAACTCTGTTTCCTATTCTTGTTCCTTTCTTCCTCCCTCCCTTCCTTTCTTCCTTTTCTTCGTCTTCTGTTTTTCTTTCTTAACCCTGGTCGGGACGTAGTGAGTTGATTCTCTAACTCACCAATGGGTAATAGTTTGCAATTTTGAGGAACACCAGTCTGTGGGATGTAACAGAAGCATCAGTATAGTTTCTGCTTTTCTGTGTCCACAGTCTTGTTAGGGACCATAACAAGATGGCATCATATATAACAAGCATATAGAACAAGGTATATCACCTGTAAGAGGCACAACACACTGCAGAAGATGAAGTTCTTGATCACGCATAGTCGCTAGGACTCTTGTCACAGAATTAGTGATGGGGAAACCTTTGCCATAGGTTCACAGAGTGTAGAATGGGGCCAGGAGCTCCTGTCACTTGCAGAATCCCTGCCATCAACATTTATGTCATCTTGTGCCTCTTTCTCTAGCCAGTTCAGCGTGGGGCCCCTAGGCAGTGTGAAAGGGGGCCAGAAATGATATATTGACTCAAAGCAGAAGCAACTTTCTCTCCAGTGATCTTCTCGAATTTCGGAAAAACATCCCTTTGCAGTTGCCGTGTCTTTTTAACTTGTCAGTGTAATGGAAAACAGTATAATTTCTGTGTTACTACACAGTGGGCCACAGGCCACTCTTCATAGTTGGACCACATACTTTATGTTTCGTGCTGTTTCAGAAACGTGTGTGAGACTATTCTGTGGAAGGCTTACTTCAGAGCCTCCAGATTCTGTATCTTTAGAAAATATAAATTCTGTAAGAGCGACCCAAGTCCTGGCTTTCTAGAAGCTGTCTGGAATATTTGAGTGTACTCACCTCAGTGCCAGTCACTGGAAAATTACTTTGTTCTCACTACAAATTCAAAGTTTCCAAGTCTCTCTTATATAGATTATGAAGTGTGGGCTGGGTATGGTGGTTCATGCCTATAATCCTTGCACTCTGGGAGGCCAAAATGGGTGGATCAATTTCCTGAGCTCAGGAGCTCAAGACCAGCCTGAGCAAGAGCGAGACCCCATCTCTAAAACTAGCGAGACGTTGTGGCGGGCCCCTGTAGTCCCAGCTACTTGGAAGGCTGAGGCAAGGCTGAGGCAAGGCTGAATGCCTTGAGCCTAAGAGTTTGAGGTTGCTGTGAGCTGTGACATCATGGCGCTCTACCAAGGGAGACAAAGTGAGGCTCTGTTTCAAAAAAAAAAAAAAGAAATCGATTATGAAGTGTTAGTGTTAATAACTTAGAGCATATGAAAAGTCACTGCAAAAGGAAGCCATGTGTGAAACCTTTATTCGCGGTGGCTTGTTGGTGCTCTTGGTAGGGCCAAAGGTTCCTCTGCTTACTCTTCTCGTCCCCTGTTCTCCGTCCCACGAGACAGCACTGCCTAATGGCTCACGTGCCTTGAGAATTGCACAGTACTGCTCGCAGACACAGCAGGTATCTCAGTGGCTCTGGGTATCCCAGACTGTAGGACTCTGATCTCTTCTTAATGTTTCACGTGATGAATGCCAGGAATAGATGGAAAATTCAACTCTGATAGTGAAAACTGGCAAAACTACCAGGTTCCAATCAATATAGACTTACTTAAAAAATCTGTATTGAAAAACATCATAACTTCTGTGTTCCCTGTATAGTGGATCACACTTTCTAATTTGATCATATACTTGTCAACATACCTACCACCATTTCAAATATTTGTGAAAGCGTGCATTTACAAAGTATTTACTCTGTGACAGACTCTTCTCATCGATTTAGATATAGTAATTCGTCACTCCCCTCCCAAAGCCCTGTGACACAGCCACTGTTATTACCAGTTCTGTTTTACAAATAAAGAGTCTAAGGCACAGAAGATTATATAATTTGTCAGAATTACACAACAGAATTGGAATTGGAATCCAAGCAATCGGAATCCCAAATCATACGCTCAACTACTCTCTATTAGTGCCTTTAAGTATGAACTGATTTTGAAATTGGATAAATTTTATATATTCGAAGCCTAGTGCTGGTTTTTGAAAGACGAATGAAATATGTTTCTAAGTTCGAGAGAGAAAATTGAGGGGTTAAAATGACATCGATGAATCAATCTCGCAGCATAACCAAGTGAGTTCTTTGAGGTGCCCAGGTAGAAAGGGAAGGATCAGTTGGTGCTCAGGTGAAATACCAGCAGCCTCCTCCCCAACTGAGAATAAAATGTATTTGAAATTGTGTAAAGGCAAAGAACTCTATTAGTTTTAATTACCCAAGGTAAGGGAAGGGAAGTTGGAAAGGGAATGTTTTACTTTACAGTCATTTGAATCCTTTCTCTGCTGTGATTCCAGCCTGAATCTGATTCCCGAATTAATGGTGTCTCCCCCTGGGCCTTGCCCCAGAATTCTACTCTGAGCTACCCACTGGATCCAGACCCTGGCCCACAGTTCCACCAGGCAGGTCAGTGTCCCTCCGGTCATAGCTACTTTGTGCTTGGCTATTTGTGTGGTTTCATAAGTAGAATTCTTACATTGGTGCTGTAGAGCATAAAGAGTTTTGTTATCTTTGGTCTGAAATAAGTGCAAATCCATTTAAGGAATATCAAAAAATACATTTTTCTGGCTGGGCGCCCATAGCACAGTGGTTATGGTTCTGACCACATACACTGAGGCTGGAGGGTTTGAACAGCTAAACAACTATGACAGCTGCAGGAAAAAAAATGGCCGGGTGTTGTGGCAGGTACCTGTAGTCCTGTTTGGGAGGCTGAGGCCTAAGCCTAAAAGTTAGAAGTTGCTGTGAGTTGTGATGCCACAGTGCTCTACCAAGGGTGACATGGTGAGACTCTGTCTCTAAATGAATAAATAAAATACGTTTTTCGAATAATAATTGGGAGGGGATTGGTGTGCTCCCACTTAACAGGGACAGTGTAAGGGCATATGGAACACCTCTTGGGTGCGGGACACAACAAGAGGGACTCTACCTAACAAATGCAAACATTGTAATCTAGTTGTTTGTCCCCTCATGTTAACCTGAACTTAAAAAGAAGAATGACAAGCCGTAATGTTTGTTTATATAATGTGTATTAGTGGGTTAAATTTTGGTGAAAGTTGAGAATGAGTGAGAAATTATTTTTTATTTGCCTTGAGTCGGTTCTTCTTCACTGTCTTCTTTTTTAAGGCACATTTTCTATTTCTAAAATTTCACATTTGTGTATATTCAGTATAATATTCAGCATAGTACTAAACTGCACTATACCAAACATGATGATTTTCCCTGACCAGGTCTTGGAGCTCATTTGTCTATTTTTCTCCATCCAAATCCATGTGGACACTCCCCACCTGTCCCATCCGAGTCAGAGGTCCTGACCAGCCGCTCCCTAGAAACTTATCACTGATGTTAGCAAGGGCTCATTAGACTAAGGACTCAGGAATGACGTTTTATTCTCAGTGAAATCCAAATTCTAAAATCCTACTGTAGAATTTTAATGAAATTAGTTTATTTGTGGGATATCTCTTAGTACATGAATCAGAAGAATAAGAGAATTGCTTTAATTATTGATTATAGAGTAAAAATACACATCAAGGTAAAAAAGTATCATAAAAAGACTCTGTCTCAAAGAGATACTTTCCTTTGTGGCAGGATAAGCTAGCCTAGACTGAAGGCTTCAAAAACAAAGAAAGAAGGAAAAAGAAAATTAGCAGAGTAATTTTTGTATGAAAAATACTCTCAAATAATAGATTTCTTGCTATTTGTAATATATGAAGTATTACTTATTTTTCAGTCTTGTTTTTCCCTTGGTGAATGGGTTCTTTCTACACAAACATCTAGTACCTTGTAATAACAGGAGAGCCTCCATGTTGACCACCCACACCTACATCGACTGCCACCTTACCTTGACCTTGATTTTCTTTCTTGATTTTCATAGACAGGACGTGCACCTCACGTACGTGTCGGTACAGTTGGCCCAGTTCTTTAGGTCGACCACCTCCATATGTTGACCAGTTTGTTACAGTGGTTTGAAAGGCCAACTTTAAAGAGGTTCTACTATATATAAAATTATATTACCAACCAATTAATATAAAAATGATTTCTGTATTCTCCCCTAAAGTTGTCATTATCAATGAGAATTTTTCTCACATTCATAATTGGAGGCTGCTAGTGGTATTTTCTCTTGCATTTGGGTGTTGGTGACAGTCCAGACAGGAGTTTTAGGAAGTTGGTTGTTCTTTTTGTGTGCTGTCACAGCAGGAGAGGACCTGCTGGCCCCGCCACACGACACCAACACGGATCTCACGGAGGTCATGGAGCAGATCAACAGCACGTTCCCCTCCTGCTGCCGTGAGTATGGGGACCACCACACCCCCACGGCGCTCTCCCTGCCCTTTCTCTTTCTCTGCCTGCAGCCTCTTGTCTAATTTGGTAAAATGACAAAAACCGGCATTAGAAGCAGGATTGAATATTATTTGAAAATAAGGTGTACATGACGTATGTTCAGAGCAAATATGAAACTCAGCCTCGATACCATCACATCGCAGGGGTGCGGTCACAGTGTGGGCCTGCGTTTTGAGCTTCCTCAATCTCCGTTATGAGTGATAAGATGAAGATAAATAAAATAAGTCTAATTTTAAGAAGAAATTACCTTCTTCAATGCAAGCTGTCATAAGAAATGTGTATTACTTCAAAGAAGAGCTTTTATGGGCATGAAAATGGCCTGTTTAATGTAATTCCTTTTCTTCAGACATTGTTCTCTGATGTCATCAGATTCTAGTAAAGAGAAGGATTATTTTTCAGTTTTTTCCCATCTGGTTCCTTTTCTCATGGAATCAAATAGTCATTGTATAAAGTCCAAATAATGTAAAACATCACAGATTGCGACCCTGTGAATTTTCCATATGAACAACCAAGATCCAGAAAACAACCAAATGAAAACAGTCAAATCCCAGAGGAAATTGCAGTGCATGAAGTTTACGTGCAATTTAAAATAGTTGTCTAATATGTAATGATTCCCACGTATTCATTTTTGTCCACGTTTTCTCTTCAGCATCTTACCACCTTAGGATTTCTGCAGAGCTCTTCCCGAAACACTTCTGCCGTTTCTAACAAAAACTGCTTACTTACACAGATATACATGTGACTTAATGCTAAAATTATATACTCAAATAATATTCTAAGGGATATTAAGATAGGATTTATTTTGAGGGGGCATTCCTCTCACACTAATGTTAAGTCTAGGCCGTTACTAAGCTAAGATCTCATATAAACTACAGCCTCTTATTTGACCCTTTTCTGTCATCTCCTTACAAAATACCCTCCTAAGTGAGGAAAAAGGTACTCTCAGTGATCAGGAATATACGTAAATAAGATATACTGACTTCATTAAAAAATTATTCATCATTTTATACCCCCTTATAGTTTTAAAAATATCATTTTGTAGGATATGAAGACAACCGTTTAAATAAAATATATTTCTCTCTGAATTTTTAGGAGTATTTATCTGAAGGGTAGATAAGTTTCCATAATCATATAGCATTTGCAGGTGTGTCATTTCCCAGATTTTCATGTGTAATTCTATAATAATATTCTTCTTCTCAAAACTGACGCAATCACATTTACGATATGTAAATGCCCACAGTAGTCTCCCCCCTGCCCCAAGAGCATGTGCTTTGTGGAGTCCTGCAGAAGCTTCCATGGGTCAGTGGATGCCCACGTGCTATTAGATTGTTGCATATTTTTCATGCTCTGTGACCACCGTAATAGACAAACAGATTCCATCTTTTATGTTAATTATAATTCAAGATTGAAATTTTTTTAGAGGTTTTGGTGCAAAGTTGTTTGTCACTTAAAGGCTAGATAAAACTTCTTCATAGTTCTTATAAGACACAGTTTCAAAATTTGATTTCTAAGTGAAATCACCTTTTAGTTCAGCTGACACCTAAATACATGAATAGTTTGTTAAGAACAAATTCTGTACATCACAGCCTGGATAAAAGTTTTAAATGTCATAGTGGTCATTTTTAATTTAAAAGTGAGTTGGCCATGACAACCAGGAAGGGAAATATTTTTCAATGTAATCTTTGTAATCACTATAAAATACATAATTTCCATAGTAAAAATTTATTCAAAACATTTGTGATTAACCAGCCGGGTGTTGTGGCATGCACCTGTAGTCCCAGCTTCTCATGAGGCTGAGGCAAGAGGATCACTTGTGCCCAAGAGATTGAGGTTGCTATGAGAGCTATGACCCGCTGGCACTCTGCCCAGGCTGACAGAGTGAGACTCTTATCTCAAAATAATAATAATAATAAATAAATAAATAATTTTTTTAAAATTATGATTTTTACAAGTTACATTTTTTATCTTTTTTATTTTTACTTATTTGGCCTGGGCTGGGTTTGAATCTGCCACCTCCGGCATATGAGGCTGGCGCCCTACTCCTTTGAGCCACAGGTGCCACCCTACAAGTTCCATTTTTTTTAAAGCACTTACTTTTAAATCTTTCTCAAGATATATTATTATATCTAGATTTTGTAAAAGGGTGACACGTGTTGTTTTTTAAAATGGAATCTAATAAAAGTAATCATACTTATAGAGCAAAAATGAATCCTAAGAAGTAAACATGTTTATTTCATGTTACAGCCTCCCTTTAAAGGCAAGTATAAAATTCTTATTGGCTGGGAATCTTATTGGTAATTCATGAGTATCAGTTCCTGAGCAGAGTAGGTATCATCAGTGAGACCCACATCACAGGGGTGAACCTCTCCTTTGCTTTGGTTTCCTCTATTCTGTTGTCATTCTTGGTGGGGGTGGTTTATGAAGCCCTTAGACTTCTTAAGGGGAAACTGGCTCCATGTTCTCATGGTCTTAACTTTGCACATTCACAAATATTTGTAATATTTATAGTTTTCTGTGAGTAAGCATTACTAGTCGTGTGTTGTTTTGAAGAACTGAAATACATCCCATTTATGAAATGATGAATAGTGTATTGTAGACACCTTTGCCATCTAGATCGTTGTTTTTGGCTTCTAAAAGTCTTGCTGGTAGTCTGGGTTTAGTTTGCTCTTCTTGACATTGATATTCACATTTTGCTTCATAATATACAAATACCCACGATAAGGAGAGCTTTCCATAAAAATAAAGACTGAGTTGGCCCATTTGTAAAATTGATAAGTATTTTAAAATTCTACCAAAAGTCATTAAACCTTTTAAAAATTGATGCAGAATAGAAGTCAGCGTGTGATGTAGACTTCTCAGTACAGGTCTTTTAATTGAATGAACAAATGATCACATTTTCTGTCCAGGAAGGTTGAGTTGTTGAAGCTTTCCCACATAATGCTCAGAAGGTTCTACATATGATTCATTTGCTTTGTTGCCCCTTTTAAGTTGTTCAGCTAGCAAATATTTTAATAAGTCTTTGCAATTCCCAAAGCTTACTGACCACCTTTGGAGGATTTACCTAAACAAATCGGATTGGCACCCTCCCAAAGCCAAGCCAATCCCTTGAGCCTCTGTAACTAATGAGAACTTTAAAATTGCTTGTCGCCAGCATACAATGAATTGATCTGCATGTTAATCTTGACTTTTGATCCTTGATGGATTAAAAATTAGCATGACCCCACATGAATTTCCACTCCTGGCAGTCCTGGAATTAAAATGAAACTGTACTCATAAATCCTAATCACATGAATTGCCGACTTTCTTAAACATGATGCTTTTTAATTGCATCTACATATTGCACAGAACACTTTATAATTCCTCCTTCTGAATTAACATCCCACTTGGTCCTGATAGCATCCTTGAATTATGGCCTTTTAACGTCTTTTAAAATTATTTATATTGAGTTTCAGAGCAGAGAGACAGGAATTTCTATCCCTTCCTGGCAAAGAGTTAATGATGAGAATTTAATGGTGCTGTTTGTTTACCAATGTACATAGTTAAATTCCCATTGACTCCTGTAACCATTTCTTTTTTAGTGTAAATTTTTTGTCAGGTTTTTTCATTTATGTCTTTCATACATACGGGGTGCTGTTAGTAAGTTAAGTGTTTTTGCTGATAAACCAAGAAATGCTTTGAATAGAATTTTTGACCCACACATTTCCTATGTTTATTAAGCTTGAATGACATTCATCAAAACCTGAAAACCCAGTGACATGCAATGATTTCCTTTTAAGATATGTTTGTATGATTTTTCCAAGGGGAGTACTCATAGCCTTTTATTTGATAAAAAGCCGTCAGGTTAAAAGTATTGGTCCAGAGCAAAATGGATTGAACTCGAGGGTCTATTTGTTATATTTGTTACGAGAAAAACATAATTCTGTCTGTTTTGGAAAGAACATGTAAAGCTGTGGTGTAACTTAATAATAATTCAGCTCAACCATCCCTTGGAGATAGCTCACATACGTATGGAGGTCCAGTCTTTTTCTCTGGTAAGAGACTTACATGTTGGTGGGACCAGGCCAGTTTGGGCCCAATTCCTCTCCCAAACACTGGGCTCATACTTTCCCTCCAGGCTTCATAGAAAGGGCCCCTTTCCTTCCTGCCTTTTTTCTGCTTCGGCATAGAAATGGAAGAGATGGAAGGAATGTGACATGCTAGTCGACCAGGAACAATTCTTATTTGATCAAGAACAGATGCTGCCATCATTGGGGGTGGGGGTGGTCTTCTCTTTTATTCCCCACTGTCTAGAATGAGATAACAATACATAAAAGGGAGGGATGAACAGCAGAGGCCGATAGGAGATTTTGGAGTAGCCCTCTCAGAACCTGTCACTGTCACAGTCTCTGGAACAAGAAAGAATTGAGGTACTGGGATCCAAAGTCGCATTAGACATCCTATTCTAACTTCTCAGTGTTCCTAACTGGGCCTGTCCCTGGCATTATTATACATTCAAGTGTCCAGAAGGCTGCCAAGACTTAGGCCAGCCCTTCCCTTAACACAAGCCCTTGGCCACTGTCTTCCCGGGCCTGAGCAGCAAGGGTGGGCCAAGGTTGGCAGAAACTAGAGCTCCACGCCCCGACTAGCACCGTGGTCACAAAAGGTGCTATTTAGCAAAATGAAGAGAACTTGCTGTGTTCTGAGGCACAAACTAAATGCACGGCATGATGTAAATAGGACCTGTTGAGGTTTTCTCTTTTTTTTTTAGAAAATGTCATTACTCTCTGAAATCTTCGGTGTACACATTAAATCTTAAATCACATGGGATATATGAAAATAACTAGAAAAACTAGCCCTTGTTAAAGGATTTAGCCAGGAACTCAACACCAAAACTGGTTTCTTAGTTTCCTGTTAGCATCCATTTAACAGCTGGGTTATGGTCCTCCTCGGAGTGGATCCCACACGTGCACAAAGATGTGCACCCCCCATATTTGCATGCCTGAAAGTTGCATCCAACAAACCAAGACTGCTAGCTCCAACTGATTTCTTTTCTTTTCTCTTCCAGCAAATGTCCCCAGCAGGCCACAGGTAAGAGCTGCCAGGCGGCCTGGCCTAACTGTTACTGATCACGACCTAGTGTGAGCAGATTAGCTGCTGCTGCTTTGCCTTCTACTGTATTCTTTATGTACAAAAGTAAACTAGCTTGACATGCAAAGGTTAGTTGATTCTGTACTACGGTTTATCAGTCTGCAGGGGCGGGATGGGGGCTTCCAAGCCAGGTTCTTCCAGACACCAGCAGTATAATGGGTGTGATCCTCTGTTCTAACAGCTTTTTACTGGCATCTTATGCAAAGGACACATAGTTACTCTAGATAGGTTGGGCTACTGCTGTATCCCCAATGTCTGCCTAAGGAAGCTATTACAGAACATTGACTTAAAGGGGTGGAGGGGTTGGTACTAAAAGACACTTTTGTTGCTTTGAGTGGAGAAATAGTTGCAATTTTTTGTTTAAAAATTTGCTGAGAACTATTGGCAGCTATATGCCCTTCAGAATCTGTCCCTATCGGAGAGTTTTCATAATCATGTGCCACAAGACCACAGTAGCCCTTTGAAGATCATGTTCTTTCATGAACTTGTTTGTTAATCTTTTTGAAACAGTGAACCTGATCACTGATTGTCTTAGTGGCAAGAGGGGCTGGGGCCTTAAAATAGAAAAGAGTGTGCGGCCGGGCGTGGTGGCTCTCACCAGCAACCCTAGCACCCTGGGAAGGGAGGCAGGTAGATCGCCTGAGCTCAGGAATTCGAGACCAGACTGAGTAAGGGTGAGACCCTATCTCTAAAAATAGCCAGGCGTTGTGGCAGGTGCCTGTAGTCCCAGCTACTTGGGAGGCTGAGACAAGAGGATCCCTTGAGCCTAAGAGTTTGAGGTTGCTGTGAACTATGACACCATGGCACTCTGCTGAGGGCAACAAAGTGAGACTCTGTCTCAGAAAAAAAGAAAAGGGTGTGTGGATGGACTGGTGATGTGGTGAGAGCTGTGGGTATCCTCTGCTTGTTTCTGTGGTCTGAGTGAATTGGTGCCTTCAGCAGGAGGTTTCAGAGGTGTGAGGAGCACAGACAGGCTGGGAAACAAAGAGTGACTGCAGCAGCATTAAAGGCCGTCCCTGGAGGGCCTGCATGATTTGACAATTTGACATGAGGCCAGTCTGCAGGGCTGTGTGTCACCCTCCAGTTGTGTGTCACGTTCCAGTTTATGAGCACAGGCACCAGAGCAGCTGAGTATTGCATATAACCCAAGTTGAAGTTGGGGTTCAGCAAAGTGCAGTGATTCAAGCAAAGAGGCAAACTAGTGCTCACAGTGATTGAACCAGCTGGGTGAGTGTGATAGTAAGAGAAGTGAGGCCATGCCTGGTGTGGGAGCAGAAATAGAGTATCCTCTGTATGTCCTCCTATGTCCCCTCTTACCTGGAACGTTAACGTTACTGGCACCACTGCACGCCCTGCAATACAGTTCCTGTCTCCTCTTCCTCTTCTCTGGCCTCCAGCTTTGCACTGGGGTGGGTTGGGACTGTGAAGGTGCCGTCTGTGCAGGAGACCTCCCGGCATCCTCAGAGGGGACAGAGTGTGTGCGGCAGCCTCCTTCCCTCACCATTTATACCCCCAGCAGACAAAGGCCAGGTCCTCTCGATTTTAACTTGGCTTCCAGCCTGGGCAAGAGAAAAAACTTCCAGACCTTCCTCTAAATTAGCTGCAGTGGTTAAAAAAAAACAGACTAGATAACTTCAGGATGAGAGAGAAGGACCTCATCACAGGAAACTCGGGGTCCCATCTGGACACAGCTGAGTAAGGCTTGACTCCTTCTGCAAGAAGCACTCCTCTTTCCTTGTAGACTTCACAGGTCTCTGCTACCCGTAATGATTTATGTAAATGTGGTTCTGACGATGCCGTGTTCCCTTCCCACAGGCAATGTGAAGTATTCATCCAGCCAACCAACATTTCCTGACGTACAGTATTGCCCTTTTCAGCAAATGCCAATTCTAAGTTCCATTGAATCAGAAGCTCCGTGGCGCCTTGACCCCTGCTGTCGAGCACTGACTGTGCGCTCTACTGAAGGAGTAAAACACTGACTATCCAAAGAGAAAAGGCTATTTTGTTTTTATAATGACCATATTTTATTGTTTTCTTCTTCCCTTTCTATGCAACTGTAAATTAATGAACAGAGAGGTATTTGGAAATGGTAATCCATTTATCACTGATTTGTATAACGTATACAGCACTGGGAAGGCGGGTGGGGACTTTCTAATATGGTAGCGTCTTTTTAATAACAGTGACAAAAATTGCCTAAGCATTAGAAGACCACTTTTCATTTTTACATTCCTTCTGCTGTTCATATTAACCTTGTACAATAACTTCATTCATTTCTTTGACGCTTTTACCATCATGTTTCGGTTATTTATAATTCATCAGCCACATAACCAAATAGATTTAATGTATTTGTTTCCATGGTGTGGCCAAACTAATAAATTCATATATTTCAATCAAGTATTTTATATGTATACGTATATATATATGGACTAGGCTACAGCCTTGTGTATACTGTTTAACTTTATTTCAGATCAGATACTTCCTTCTTTGGTGACCACTTAGATACCCACAAGAAAAATCCTGTGGCATTTCTATTGGGATTTTTTTTCCCTGCATTTTATTCAATTCTTTATATAAGTAGGCCTTGATTTCTTTATTTATTTTATGTCCCAGTCTCTATGATAGAGGACACTGCATTATCAAACATCATTTTACCAAAGGTTGCCAATTTAAGCCTATTTTCGTTTTGACATAGAAACAAAATTGATACAACCTTTCCTTGTTCCCAGGTCTTGATTTTCATCATTAAATGCGCGTCTGGCCTTTACCTGTCGTAATACCAGAACACGTCATTGTCTTTAGTTCCCTCGGAAGAGAGTTTTATTGTTGTCGCGTATTTTCAAGTCCTTTACAATTCTTGAAATTCCTTGCTATTTTCCTTCTGAAAGCCGACACAAATTCAATGCTTTTCTCATCTGACCGTTTGACTGAACCAGCAGAGCTTGTATCGCCCTTGCCTTGATCAGTATGTTTGGAAAGGATGTTTATCAAAAGCCTATGTCGCTGCCTCTACAGAGAGACAGCATTAATGCTTAGACGGTGGTACCTCTGCCTTTACCTTTGAGCACATTCAGTTAGGTATTTCGTTCAACTCCTGATTTGACATTTAATGGATTAAGTTTAAGCGTGTTACTTAATTACCAAACATAGAGAAACCAAAAAAAAAAAAAGGTGAAAATAACATGTTTTGATTCAAGCATATGTACTTTTAAAACATTAAGACATTTTAACTTTGGGTTCTCTTTAACTGGGATCTTGCCAGAGGAGGCTTAAAGTTAGAAATTGCTATTCTTTTAGAATAGGTTGGGTGGGTTGGGGGCAGGGGTGTCTATTTGCAGCATAGATATTTTGAGAAGAAGAGAATTGTTTTATATACGAGGAAAGCCATGACCACCTTTCTACCTCAGATCCATCTGCATCCATTGTGTTGGAAATAGCTTTATGCCACTGCAGTCTGCAAAGTAGAGCTTTTATCAGGACAGATCATAATCAAAAAAGCACCTATTTAAAGAAAAAAAAAATTCCTTGAACTCTAAACTTCAACTTGTAGGATTTGGTGTACTCTTTGGTCTTACTTTGAAAAGTCACGTGTTAATTTGTTTTCTGCCTGTATTTGTATGCAAAATGTCCTCTATCTGCTATTAAGAAAAAGCTCCGTAAAACACTACATTGTATCCTTCTAAGTAATAATAAATAAAAAGAAATATACTGCAGTAACAACAGTGGGAAGTAAGTATCTAATTCTTTTGAAATATGTGTTAAAGAACTAATCACAGACCATCATCTAATCTGGTTACATATTGTATTTTTCGTCCTGAATAAAAGTAATTTTAACACAAGATGACTTTGATATTCTTCAGCTGGATTCACTGATAGAATCTGAGCTCTGAGTGTATTTATGAAAATAAAACAGAGAGAGCGCCTCTATCCTGATAAATACACGTGTTTTCCTGTCATTTCTCTCATACATACTAAAATCTTTTCTTACTCTCATCCTCCCCCAACACACACAGTATAATTTTATGATTCTCAGTTTCCTTTAAGATAGAAGGCTTATTGATAGGAAAAATAGTGTTGGATGTTACAATCCAACATATAAAATCCCAAGTATAATTTGTTAAAATAAAGAAACCTGTTGCATTCTGATGAACAAATATTTTAAATATCGTGTTTACCATGAAGTAATACATTACGCATTCCTAAGGAAACTTTTGGTATCCAAGAATTTGTGGAGAAGGTAGTTGAAAATAGAAGTGAGATAAAATGAAAAAGTTGTGAGTTTGTACTTCTGTGGTTCAAAAGTGTGCCCCAAGGTTCTTGTCTTGGGAATTGAATCCCCAGTGGATCAGTGTTGAGAGATGGGACCTTTAAGAGGTGATCGCATCCCCAGGGCAGAGGTTATGAATGGATTAATGTCATTATTACCAGCATGGGTTTATTATCTCCAAAGTGAGTTTGGTCCTCTCTTCCTCTCGGTCATGCATGTCCTACCCTGCCATCCTCCACCATGGGATGATGGAGCAAGAAGTCCCCCACCAGATGCTGGGACCTTGATGTTGGACTTCCCAGCCCCTAGAAATGGGAGAAAGAAATTTATTTGTAAATTACCCGGTCTGTGGGGCGTTGTGTTATGGCAACACGAAACAGACTAAGACATACACTAAAGCTTTCAACGTCCTTTCAATTTCATTCAAATTACATATATTTTAAAGAATGTAGTTTACTTTTGGATATCTGTCCCTCCAACCACGTTCACTGTTGCAGAAGACCAACTTTTGCAAAGGCCTTTCTAAATTCATTGATAATTGAATGAAAATATAGTAAACCACCTCTAGCACTCCTTCTGTAACCTCTAAGTACAGTCCAGAAACTTAACTGACACACGATATCAACTTGGATTTTTTGAGGTACATTAAGTGACCAGAATAAGGCTGCTACAGAGATGAGGAAAAATAACCATCATATCTGATACCTGTGGTATCAGTTATCTGTTTTCACAATAATGCTGCAGGACAGCCACAAAACTTCAATAGTAAACATTTAGCTCATGGGATGTGGGGTTCAGCTGCTCCAGACAGGACTCTTCTTATCTCAGCTGGACTTACATGCTCGTGAGATCACCAAGGGCTCTGCCGATCTTGGCTGGATTACTCCTGTGTCCAGGTGCTGAGTGGCTATTGACTGATGTGAGATGGCTAGCTTATAATGATGGGCACCTGGCTGGATTCCTTCATTCACCAGCAGGCTCATCTGGGACGCTCTCCTGCAATGGCAGAGGTGTGTGTGTGCTAATGGAGGCTGTTGCTGGAAACCTACACCATATCCCTTCAGCCAGATTCCATTGGTCAAAGCAAATTATAAAGCTAGATATGGGGAATATGTTTCATCCGTTTACTGAGAGAAATTACAAAGTCATATGACAGAGAGTATAGGAAGAGAGAAGGCAATGAACTGAAGGCATTAGGTGTCAAAATATAAACTTTACGGCACACAAAGCAGAGGGCTATGGAAAGAACGTAAAGCATCCATTTCCTTCAGATCGCCTCTTTAAAAAGGCTGCCTTTTAAAACAAAAGTCAACAAGGTCATCCCTTCTACCCCAAGCTAACAATCCAATTTCAGAATAGAAAACAAATAGGAAAATAATAGCATGCTTGTCACCAAGATCCTAAGAGAAGACCTTAGGAATGGTAGTAAAATTAGAAAAAGATTTTAAAAGGAAAGAAAGAAAAAGTCTAAGTGAGAGAATGAAAAGGCTATTGTGACCAAGCACAGGGTTCACACCTGTAATCCCAGCACTCTGGGAGGCTCAAGTGGGAGGGTTACGTGTGGTCAGGAGTCTAAGACCAGCTTGAGCAAGAGCAAAACCCCATCTCTACACAAAATATTAATAGAAGTATCAGTCAGCCATGGGAGGGTACGCATGTAGTCCCAGCTATTTGGGAGGCTGAAGCAGGAGGATCACTTGGGCTCTGGAGTTTGAGGTTGCAGAGCGCTATCATGACACCACTGACCAATGCCCTTAAGTCATAGAGTGAGACTGTTAAAAAAAAAAAAAAACTTATAACTGTTCAGTAGATTTATTCAGACCAAATTGTTAACAATTTTTAGTTGGACAAACACACAACATATTTGAGGTTCTTTGCTTTGACCAAATGAGTTGGGCACATGTAATACTGTACCCCTCCTATTTGTTTAGAAACATGCAATTTATTTGCATTTTGCACAAACTTAACACTAATTTCTCATTTTAAAGGCCTTCAGTTTTTGAACCTATTTTAGAATATTAACAGTTGACACATACGTTTGAGTTCAGATCGTCTTTTATAAATAACTTATTTCTCGGTACTATTTTGAATTCTATATGTGGGCAATTAGCAGAAATGAACTGACAATTTGACTTCAGCCTAGTTCAGACAAGAAGATATAAATGTTGAATTTGTGATTGGATTAGTTAGGATTCTCCAGAAAAACATTTTCTCACATGATTGAGGAGGCAGAAAGATGGTGGTATAATTCCAGTTCAAACCCAAAGGCCTGAGAACCAGGGAAGCTAATGGCATCCCAGTTTGGGGACAAAGGTCTGGTGTTTGAAGGCAGAAGAATTGAGTTCAAATTCACCCTTCTTCCACATTTTTGTTCTGTAGTGACACCCAATGGATTACTTGCTGTCCACCCACATTGGTGAGGGCAATTTTCTTTACTCAATGGATTCAAACAATAATCTCTTCCAGAAACACTGCCATGGACACATTCAGAAATAATATGTTACCAGCTATCGGGGCATCTCTGAGCCTAGTCAGGCTGACACATAAAAATAACCATCAGAGTAATTAACTGAGTTCCCAAAATGGCTATGGGATGGAATAACAATTAGTCTCGAGTTTACATTCTTAGGACCACTTTTTAGAAATACTAACATTGAGTTAAAAAATTTTGCTCTGAATTTTTATCTTTTTTTCTTTTAATGTAGGTAAAATAAAATTGAATGGTACTACTTTAACTGTTAGGAAGAAATTAAATCATTCTAGCGTAAACTTGGTTCAAGAATGCCAAGCAGAATTTAGAACAGTCTTGTTCAATTACAGTCTGTGACTCCCAGGAGCTGTGTCTGCCCGGTGGGAAAGGGTAGACGAGCACGCCAGCTGCTCAGGTGTTTTCAAGCACAGCCCTGCCCCACGTTCCTCGTGGAACCTGTCCCACATCCAGCCCCATCAAGCAGGTGGATACTGTCAATGAGGTCTAGAAAAGCTGCTGCTGAGAACAAAACAAAATGGAAGGTAGACACGTGTAGTCCTAAAATGTTAATGATGAATTAGTAAAATTAAAAATGTAGGAGTCAGGGCTGGGCACCAGGCTCACACCTGTAATCCTAGCACTCCGGGAGGCCAAAGCAGGTGTATCACTTGCGCTCAGGAGTTTAAGACCAATCTGAGTGAGAGCAAGAACCTGTCTGTACTAAAGATAGAAAAATCAGCTGGGCATTGTGGTGAGCTCCCATGGTTCCAGCTACTTGGGAGGCTGAGGCAGGGAGACAGCTTGTACCCAGGAGTCTGAGGTTGCTGTGATCTAGGCTGATGCCACAACACTAGCCCAAGCAACTGAGTGAGACTTTGCTTCAAAAAAAGAAAAAGAAAGGAAAGAAAAAAAGAAAAGGTAAGATATCTTATGATTAATTGAAATATATTAACCATGTATCAAAATTGTCTAGACTTCAAGTTTAGTGGCTATTACATCATTGAAAACAAAATATCCCAGTGCCTGGGGCATGCCAGTCACCCTCATTGATGCTGAAAGGAAAGCGAGGGCACCAGACCCTGGCTCAAGGAGTTCTTAATCAAATGGATAAGCCCCAAGACAAGCAGATAGTTGGAATAACAGTAAAGAGAGCTGGAAGAGAGACGAATAGGTTCCTGTAAGAACTTAGAGCATACTCTAGACCAGGGGTCCTCAAACTTTTTAAACAGGGGAACAGCTCACTGTCTCTCAGACCGCTGGAGGGCCGGACTGC
>CAUYQV010053928.1:0-11058 GCA_963574575.1 Galagoides demidoff
GGGTGCCTATGGTCCCAGCTACTTGGGAGGCGGAGGCAGGAGACTCGCTTGAGCCCAGGAGTTGGAGGTTGCTATGAGCTGTGATGCCATGGCACTCTACCCAGGGGGATAGCTTGAGGCTCCATCTCAAAAAAAAAAAAAAGAGAAAAGCATCTAATGTCATCACATTCATCACATTCAACTTTAATACAATACAGTTTGTGCATGCCTTGAAAGTAATGTCTATTTAATCTAAATAGTTTTTATTGTTCCAGATCAGTTAGCTATAGTTCTGTGTGTGTTTGTGGGTGTGTGTGGGTATGTGTAATTGGTACAGTAGGCCACCGAGTAATTCAATTTGTATGCTTCTGTTCTCACTTACAAGTAGGTGCTGATTAATAAGCATATGTGGACACATAGAGTGGAATAATAGACATTGGAGACTTGGGCAAAAGATGTGGGACAAATTGTCTAACATACACTAACTGGGTGAGGGTTATGCAAAACAACCCAGACTGCACCACTGTGCAATACATCCATGTAACCAATCTCCATGCATGGCCCCACAGATTATAAAAAACGTGTACACGTCTACCCTAGCTGTGCTTCACACATGATACTATTCACTATATTCTTTATGCATTGGGTAAAATAGCTATGGAAAGGAAAAATAATTTTTACTGGTGATTGTTAGCATATTTTTTTAAAAAATTAACAGAAAATTTATCAGGGTTCTTATCCTACTTGTGCTATACGACATTTACTCTAAGAGAAAACACCTCTTTCACCATAACTTATAATTACAACCCCTATAGTAGAAAACATTTCCTTATGGGAAAAAAGAGGAATGTGAATTTTATCTGCACAAAAAGGTCAATGCATTATTTCACTTCAAACGTTACATGAAACATTATGTGACCATTTTTTACTTTGAAAAGACGTAGCAGGTTTTTTTTAATTCTTACTTATTACTTCAATCCTTCTTGTCCTTGATGGCCTGGAGTTGTAGAAAGGCCCTTAGACCTGACATTGAAGACCTGCATGTTTGCCGCCCTGTGAGCCTAGGCTCTGCAAACTCCGGATTCTTTTTTTTTTTTATTTGAGGCAAAGTCTCACTTTATTGCCCTTGATAAAGTTCTGTGGCATCACAGCTCACAGAAACCTCCAACTCTTGGGCTCAAGTCACTCTCTTGCCTCAGCCTCCCAAGTACCTGAGACTACAGTGCCCACCACAATGCCCAGCTATATTTAGAGACGGGGGTCTTGCTCTGCCTCAGGCTAGTCTTGAACCCATGAGCTCAGGCAATCCACCTACCTCAGCCTCCCAGAGTGCTAGGATTACAGGCAGGAGCCACTGCACCCAGCCCCAAACTCTGGATTCTTAATCTGAAAACATGAAGACAAAAGGATCTGAACCATCTTGCTCGAAAAATTGATACCAGCATCTCTGCCCACTGAAATCCCACTCTTCCTTCAGTGGTAACACTATCATACCTTGCTGGAAAGCAATGGTTCCTGTAGCTGCATGTAGGAATCACCTAAGAAGCCAGTGCCACTCCCTGAGATGCTGAATGGCCTGCTTTAGGTGGAACATAGGCATTAGCACAGTTTAAAGCCCCACAGGTGATTTTAATGTGCAACAAAAGTTCAGAATGACTGTTGTAAAAAACCTTTCAATCCACAATGACAGAATTCATTCCTATCTTTTGTTATTCTTTTCTTCCCCAGTTTTATTGATATATAATTGACAAGAACAAAGCTGGAGGTATCACACTACTTGATTTCAAATTACCTTACAAAGCTACGGTACTCAAAACAATAGAGCACTAGCATAAAGATGAATCACAGACCAACGGAACAGCATAGACAGCCAGGAAATAAATCCATGCACGTATGATATTGTCAACTGATCTTCAACAAGGGTGCTAAGAACACATAATGAGGTAAAAAGAGTCTCTTCAACAACTGCTGTTAGGAAATCTGAACATCCACATGCAAAAGGATGAATTTCAACCCCTACCTTACAATCTTACACCATACACAAAAATCAGTTCAAGACGGATGAAAGAATTAAATGTAAGACCCAAAACTATAACACTAGACAAAAACGGGGAAAACTTCTTGTTGACACTCCTAACCTAATCAATCTCTATTTAAGCTAATTTGTCAACCAAGTGAAGTGCTTCAAATTTTCAGTAGAGCATATTGACAAGTGTTTTCGAGAAATTTACAGCTAATAGGTTACCCTTTGAAAATACCAATAACAACTAAAGTTTATATAAGGTAATATCATTCCAAGGATGTTATAAGTACTAACTCATATAATCCTCACAATAGCACTACTATAATCCCAATTTTCTTGATGAAAACACTGGAGTACAGAGAGGTTACATCAATTACCCATAATCACACACCTGCAAGTGGCTGGGCTAAGATTTGAACTGACAGAAGTCACTATACAACATTGGCCCATGGCAAACAGACTGCCCACTTTTGCTCCCATGGAGTGAATTGCATTCTCATGGAAAGTAAGCCCTGTTTGTTCCCAAATCCATTTATATCTGTTATATTTTAATTACATAATTTAGTTAAATATTATATAACCTACCCCCCCCCAGAAAAAAAAAACATAGGCAAATGAAAAAAAGAAAGTGTTGGGCGGTGCCTGTGGCTC
Source organism: Galagoides demidoff (assembly GCA_963574575.1). Taxonomy (NCBI): domain Eukaryota; kingdom Metazoa; phylum Chordata; class Mammalia; order Primates; family Galagidae; genus Galagoides; species Galagoides demidoff. Next base: position 2,654 of record CAUYQV010053928.1, read on the forward strand.
AAAGGAGTAGAACGCCGGCCCCATATCCCAGAAGTGGCAGGTTCAAACCCAGCCCTGGCCAAAAAAAAAAAAAACTTCAAAAAAAAGAAAGTGTTGCTATTCTAGGACAACTGAGATGATTAATTTGGAAGGGAACTCATTTTAAAAAATTGCTGTCTATTTAAGTATGAGAAAAACAACTACCATTTGTAAAAAATAATTAAAATTTAGGTTTCTGTACACTGGTTGCTTTGAAAATAATCTAATTTTATTTCTTGGTCCAGTTTAAATAAAACATTAAAACATTATGGATGAGTTTATACAAGAAAGGCTGAAAAGTTGTACTCAATGGACCTCAAGGGGAAAAAAAAGGTCTTAGACCTGTATCAAAGATGAGAAATTATAATGTTTACATTTACATATTTAAATTAAACTGAAGTCTTTCAGGAATTTGTATATAATTTTTATCATTCCTCAAATTGATCAATTTTTAAAATTAACTGACCAGCCACTAGTGCATATTAGGAAATGTTTAAAGAACTAGTAATCGTTTACTTACAAGTCTATTTCCCTCACCTTATTATAAGTACCTTGAATACAGGGTCTTATTCATTGTTTTATGTTCAGGCCTAAAATACTGCCTGGTGTAGAGTAGAAACTCAATAGATGTTTGTGGAAATTAAATGAGATCATGTATGTGGAAGTACCTTGAAGCTGGGAACTGCTGTGGAACTGTGGGCTATGCTTTGAATGGACTCACACATCAATATGTCATGGTTTCTGAAGGTAAGAACTCAGCAACACAGTCACTCCCAGCATTAATCAGTGATGTCATAGAGCCTGGTGACTAAAAAAGCAGGTTCTACAGTCAGTTAGACCTATTTTAAATTCTGCCTTCACAGCTTACTAGCTGGCTGACCTTGGGCAAGATACCTAACTTCTGCACACCTCAGTTTTCCCATTTATGAAATAGAAACCATCACAAAAAAAACTGCCTCCAATGACCATTAATTGGGTCTTGATATGAAATAAGCTCCAAGTAATTTTGTTAAGTGAAAAAGAAAGTAGCTAAAATATATTTACAACATGACCCCATTATTGTAAAACAAAAAAGAAAAAAAAAGAAGTATGGATATTACTTGTATATGCAAAATAAATTTCTGGATGAATCTGAAAGAAACTGTTAAAAGTGATTATACCTGTGGAGTGGCCCCAGAGAGTAGTTAATTTTTTTTTTATTGTTGAGGATTTGAGAGTAGTTAACATTTAAAGAGGTAAAGATTGTATGCGCAGTGGTTTGCTAACAAAATGTTCTACTGCATAAAAAGAACCAGAAGAAAATCCATAACAGTCAGCATGGGTCAGGATGCTGCTGAATTTCTAAGGTCAGAAGCCAAACCAAGCTAAACTTTAAATCAGGGATGTCAAATCCAGAGCATGCAGCCGTACCTCCCTCCCATTGGGACACTCTTCACCATGGAGCCTGGACAAGGCCTCAGAAGCCTTCTCAAGTCAGTGCCCCAGGCAGCCAGCAACAATAGACTGGAATTGGCCAAAGGAATAAAAGGTATTTGCCACCTATCATTACAGTCACAAAATGGGTTGAGAAGATTCTACAAGGAAAGGAGTATTTGGACTATGATTACTGAACCTGAAGGGAGAATAGCCGGGAGGTGAGTTAATAACAGCTTCAAAGAAAATGAGAGACTCTTAAATGGAAGATAGTAGATGCTTGGTATTAAATGATTAGCCCCAGAGTATCTTCTGGGCCTGTTATCCTAAAGAAACCAAAAGAGTTACAGCTCCAGTTTTTCCTATCTGAAATTAAAATCTCTGCGGGAAGAACCATTATAATGAATGAATATACTCACTTAATAAACCTGGAATTTCTATAACACTTTTATAAACACATTTTCGCACAATAGTGACTGGCAGTTTAGTTTTGCTTTGCCCTCACCACCCTATGAGCTAAGGGGTGCAAATGTTATTAGATTTTATTACATTAATAAACATCCTCAGTTATTGAGCAGTTAAGTAGCTTGCCTGGGATCACACACAGGCCCATGGTGAAATGGAACTGGGGTCTAGGGTCCCTGACAATCATCTTAAGCCTCTTTCCTTCAATGCTAATTCAAATGGAAGTCAGCTGACTGGTGAGCCAAGCTGATGGAGCAAAAAGCTAGAGATATGTAGGTTATTTCAGTGAAGGTCACCCATTTTGTATATATAGGTTGATGGGTTCTGGGGATCATCTAAATATGTTAGTAATTAATTGGGCACCAGATATGAGCCAGGCAATACTGAGGACTTTGTGTTTATTGTCTCATTGAAGCTTCCTATTACTCTTGGAAAAAAAAAAAAGAGAGAGAGAGAGTAGAGTTTCCTTAATTCCACTTTTTCTTTCATACCCTGCATCTAGTCTGTCAGAAAATCCTGCTGGCCCTGCCATCAAAATATGTCCTCACTTCCTCACTTGTCTTCTTCCTTGCACCCTTTCCTCACTTCCATTCATTCTCAACACAACAACGAGAATGATACTTGAAAACCCATCTCTGTTTTTATGCCAGTACCATGCTGTTTTGATGGTACATGCCAAATCTACTAAGTGTAGAGTATAAATGTCTTACCACAATAATGAAAAAAGTGAGGTAAAGGCTATGTTAACCAGTTTGTTGTAAGTATTTCAAATTGTATCTAAAACCAGCACATTGTACCCCATAAACTTATTAATGTACACAGCTATGATAGAAAAAAGAAACATTCCTGTTCATTCTCTCTCTCTCCCCCCCAACACAAAAACACACTCACGTGCTCATATGAACATTCTGCAACATTCTACAAATTTCCTCCAGACACTATAACAAAACTCCTTTAAAAAATATTGCAAAGGACTAACTGTAATAAATGCCATCAGATGGAGGAAAAGAAACAAGGAGCTCAAGCAAAAAGAATGTGACTAGGAGAAAAACTAGAAGCGATGGGAAACAATCCAGGGGTTCTGGAGGGTGGGAGCAATGCTGTTTATCTAGTTTTGGCAAAATACCGCCGTATTTTATTTAGAAATTATTGTGGGTTTTGTTCTCTATGTTACAAAGTAATCAGACAAAAAATGAAAGGTAGTTTTTAGTTTTTCTCCCTCACGATCCTGGTCTCAGAAAGGAACTCTGCTTGGCTTGATGTTCTACCGTTACTGTATTGAAATTACTAATAATTTTATCTGTGAAGTTGTGGTTTGTAGGTGGAGTCCAGTCAGACAACAGAGCAAGCCGGGGGTAGCACACACACAGAGGTCAATCCAATGCATTGTGCACAACTGGTGGACTTGAGAGCATCGCGGGGCCCTGAGAGGGGGACTATGGCTAGGACCTGGACCTAGATTGGTGTAGTCAATGGTGGTGGAAACAGCAGAAGCAATAGTGGTTAGGGCAGTGGCTGCAGCCCCAAGAGAGAAGGTGCTCCATGTGTAGGGTGACCAGATTCTAACATCTGTAAGGCGGGACAACATGGCGCAGGGCCGGGCCTGACAAGGCAAACTTTGATAAGCAGTTCTTGATAATCACTTCTTAGCAATTATTTATTACAGTTTAACATTATAAAATTTAAAAAAAATAATATAAAACTCATATTCTGGCGAAAATAGCCCTATGGCGGCCGAAAACCGTATATTCCCTTCTTGTTCTCCAGCCCCTTCGCGCATTCTTTCCAAAAATCGGGACTTTTTCAAAACGCCACGGGAAGCGGGACAAATTGATGAAAAGCGGGACTGTCCCGCCAAAATCGGGACGTCTGGTCACCTTATCCATGTGGGTGCAGCATTAGGACATGTTCTTACCTGTCCTTCCCTAAGGCCCATTCCGGTGACGTCTGTACTCCCTGGCTTGCAGTCTGGGACAAACGACTGCTAGTGATGAGGCAGTAAGTTTTGCCAGTAATTTATTATAAAATGAATGTAAAATATCATGCACTGTACATCACAATGAATATATTGGAGAGTTATTAGGATTCTTCAAAGAGTTTAGGATTTCTAGGTTTTAAAACGGTTGCAATTGAGCGGCGCATGCGCGACGCGGCAGGAGCGGCCGGACGGTCAGGCCGCCGGCATCGCGCACGAGTCCGCGGGCAGCCGCGAGAGCGCGCGCGGGGAGCCGGCGCCGGGGCCCAGAGCGGCGCGGGCGGACGGGGGCGCCCCACCTGCCGCGCCGCTGCCCGGCCGGCCTCGGGAGCTGCGGCCAAGATGGCCCTGCCGAACGTGCTGGCCAAAGCCCTTTATGACAGTGTGGCTCAGTCCCCAGATGAGTCTCCTTCCGAAAAGGATATCATGACAGTGCTGTAGCGGGACACGCAGGGCCTGGACGGCTGGTGGCTCTGCTCACTGCACGGGCGCCAAGGCATTGTGCCCCGGGAATCACCTTTTAGAAAACAAAAAACAAACAAACAAACAAACAAAAAAAAAACCCTGTAATCTTCTCAAGAAAATACAGCAGATTTTTTAAAAAATTAATTTTACAGGTCGTCCCATTCAACAGAAAATAACATTATTTTCATATGAAGCTTTAGATGAACCAACTATTAAGGATGAAGACAGTTTGAAAATTAACATTTCCTTGTAATTGAAGATATGGTGATGGAATGAATATACAGTTATTTTGAATTGTTTATAGATAAGGAAGCGACTCTGGTTTATTACAATCTCTGAAAGTTATAGGGAATGCCAAAGAAAAATTAAAATGTCATTATTTACATTTATACTTAAAATTGAATTCTGACTTACATGAAACTGATTCGTATGAAGAGTTAAATCTTCTCATAAAATGTTTTTTTAGAGGTGGCACCTGTGGCTCAAAGGAGTGGGGTGCTGGCTCCATATGGTGGAGGTGGCAGGTTCAAACCCAGCCCCGGCCAAAAAAAAAAAAGATACTTATTTACAAAAACATTTTATGAGAATCATTGGCTCTACATGCACTAACATTTGCATTTTAAAATAATTCATTAAAAACTTACTTCAGTGTTGTCCCAACCTATAAAATACTCTCAAATGCATCAGCAGAAATCTCCTACCAACATTAAAACATATCAACTGACTTCTAGTCTTAAATTTTCCAAGAGTGACTGGAGGTGCTTTCAGTTTTATTAACTGAAAATAAACTTGATGTAAGTGTAAATCTTAATGATGCAACAAATGAATGCGTAGAAAATTGCACCAGAACAATCTTGTGATCAATTAAATATCACATTAATAAAAATTATTTTAATTACTGTATTCATAAAAATATGACACCAAAATATTATTCTTTGCATTTTTTAGATTATGCTATTGTAACTATTGCTTTTTTTTTTTGGTAGATTAGAGACAGAGTCTCACTATCACCCTAGGTAGAGTGCTGTGGCATCACACTGCTCACCGCAACCTCCAACTCCTGGGCTTAGGCGATTCTCCTGCCTCAGCCTCCCCAGTAGCTGGGACCACAGGCACCCGCCACAACACCCGACTATTTTTTTGTTGCAGTTCAGCCGGGCCGGGTTTGAACCCACCACCCTCGGTATATGGGGCCGGCGCCCTAACCACTGAGCCACAGGCACTTCCCTGTAACTATTGCTTTAATCATGTTTTATAAGTAATAAAATATTTTTTAAAGGAGAAGCTTTATATTTTTGTGCCTTTAATATCCCCTTTTCCTGCCTTTTAGATGAGGGGTCTTGGATTTTTGTTTTGCACTGGCCCTCAAGAATTATATTGTGGTCTTACTTCATGACTATACCATTCCCCCTGCCTCCTACACGACCAACCCACCCCACACATACAACCAATTAAGTGAACTTTTCTTTCATTTATTTATGTATCATCTATTTCAGGAAATGATCACCTGATTTATCCTTGGATGTTGCTAAGTTGATAGAAAACATATTCTTCATCTCCAATAAAGCATGTATTTTAATAAGAGTCTGCAATGACAGCTCTTGAGGGACTTTTTAATTCCAATCTTTCGTTCCTAGCACAGGGCCTGACACACATAACTGACACTTGATAAATGTCTGCTAAACTAACCATATAATAGGGGACTTTGGGACTCTCTAACAGGCTATTAGTGATGCTATTCTTGGTCAAGGGCACCTTTCTTGGTGATCCTTTGCCATTCTCTCTCCAATGATAAGTAAGTCAGAGTGAATTTACTTTTTACAGTCTTTGAAGGTAGGGACTGTGCCTAGTACATTTTGCAGTAACCTTTGCCCCTAAAACAACATATGGCCCTCAATCAATATTTGTTTCAAGATAAATGAGTAAATGGAAGGTATATAGATCCCTGCTCCACTTTAGCCCCAACATGTATTTAAAATCTAACCTGGGTTTCCGATGCAGGCTGGAGCCTACTCAATGAAATAAACTTGAGCTCCTAGCCTAAGAACATGTTACCCCAAGTAGAGGATGCCCTTCCTTTTGAAACAAAATACACGTATGCCTGAATTTCAGGGCGTGGAGTCTCAGAGCATCTCAAGGTGAAAGCATTGGCTCTGCTATCAGCCTCTAACTAACTCTTTTCCTCCTTCCTATTTTATTTTCCCAGCAAGGGTCTCCTACTCTGGTTCTTACTATCACTACCACTCCGACTCAATAATTCAAACTCAATTCAAAGTTTCAACAAGGATCTATTTGGCTTAAACTATTTAAGCCAGTGGTTCTCAACCTTACTAAGGGGGCAACCGTTTAATCCAGTTCCTCATGTTGTGGTGCCCCCCCAACCATAAAATTATTTTCGTTGCTATTTCATATCAGATATTTACATTATGATTCATAACAGTAGTAAAATTACAATTATGAAGTAGCAACGGAAAACGGTTAGGGGGCACCACAATATGAGAAAGTGTATTAAAGGGTTGCGGCCTTAGGAAGGTTGAGAACCACTGATTTAAGCAAAAGTTTTGCAACATGACATGAGAACATAAAATTATAATTGACATCAAATACACATACAAAATGCAAATAAAGTAAACATTCGATTTCTGATTTAAGGAAGTCAGTAAATGAATTAGTTTGTATGATTCCCACATCACCTGATAAAAAAACAAAAAATGTATCCCCCCCTAACCTATGTAATGAGCCTTTTCCCCACTCATTCACATGCCTGCCTCTCAGATTTTATGCACCTTATTTTCCCTCACCCTGAGACTCTCATTCTGGGTCCTAATGATACTGGGATTTTGCTCTTTAGTAGGTTCGTAAGACAGGATTTGTTTACAGAAAAGTATACAGAAGTGCCAGAGCTCCTGGCAGAGAGAAAACTCCAGTTAGGAGAGAAAAGTGCGCTCTCTCTCTCTCTGTCTGTTTCTGGCCCCCATGGTCTCATGGGACCCTCCATAGTTACATTTAGCGGGGCTAGGTAGTTACATTTGGCGTGTCTGGGACATCTGTCTGTCTGGAACAAACTGTTACATTTAGCGTGTCTGGGACATCAGTCTGTCTGGAACAACCTGTTACATTTAGCCTGACTGGGACATCTGTCTGTGTGGAACAACATGTTACATTTAGGCCTGGGACATCTGTCTGGGTTGCAAATGAATGGCTACAATCCCTTTTAGTCCCAGGCCTAGGAAATGGGGACCCCCTGCCCACCCTCCAACCTGCTGGTTCTTCTGCTTGCTGCCACCGCACCAACATTGCTGGTTTGTGCCCCCCAGCTCCATGAGCTGGCTGGGATGCCACTTGTCCTGTATCACTAACACCAAAGATTTGCCAAATACTAGGGTGCTCCTCAGTTCATTCTGCATCTACAGATGAATTCTATTGGTGTGAGTGCAAAACACTACTACATTACAAATCACCGCTAAACTTGGTATTTACCCTGATTTACTTTTTTTTTGGCCAGGGCCAGGCTTGAACCCACCACCCCTGGTATATGAGGCCGGCGCCCTACTCCTTGAGCCACAAGCGCCGCCCAGGTATTTACCCTGATTTTTAAGTTCATTCAGTCACACAGCAACAATTGATTTTGCCAAGGCCCATTAACCTTTTGCAAAATTCCCTAACAGCATTTTCAACATAAAGACTTGAAGTACAAATATTAGATAAGAAAATATACAGAAGGGAATGAAGGTGCCAGAAATAAAATAATTCAGATTATGATAGTCAAGGAGTATCAAAGCATGATGGACTAAATCTCTATTCTCAATCATTTCTGATGCCTATGGAGATAGATTTAGGGATGAATCTAGAAATTAGGAATTTAGAAATTCCATGGCTCACACACTGCTGCACCTCTAGCATTTTAGGGATGTGAAATTCTTTGTATCTTTTTTCTTTTTTTTTTTTTTGAGACAGAGCCTCAAGCTATCCCCCTGGGTAGAGTGCCATGGCATCACAGCTCATAGCAACCTCCAACTCCTGGGCTCAAGCGAGTCTCCTGCCTCCGCCTCCCAAGTAGCTGGGACCA
>CAUYQV010053929.1:0-26200 GCA_963574575.1 Galagoides demidoff
AATGATGACTGAAACCAAAAAATGGCTGGGCATTGTGGCAGGCGCCTGTAGTTCCAGCTATTTGGGAGGCTAAGGCAGGAGACTCGCTTGAGCCCAGGAGTTGGAGGTTGCTATGAGCTGTGATGCCATGGCACTCTACCCAGGGGGATAGCTTGAGGCTCCATCTCAAAAAAAAAAAAAAAAAAGACAGTCTCACTCTGCCACCCTCCATAGAGTGCCATGGTGTCACAGCTCACAGTAACTTCCAGCTCTTGGGCTTAAGTGATTCTCTTGCCTTAGCCTCCCAAGTAGCTGGGACTATAGGTGCCCACTGGTTATTTTTTGTTGCAGTTGCCACTGCTGTTTTAGCTGGCTGGGCTGGGTTTGAACCTATCACCCTCAGTATATGGGGCCGGCGTCCTACCCATTAAACCACAGGTGACACTGATTTTTCTATTTTTAGTAGAGATGGGGGTCTTGCTCTTGCTCAGGCTGGTCTTAAACTTGTGAACTCAAGCAATGCACCCACCTCCACCCCCCAGAGTGTTAGAATTATATGCCAGAGCCACCATACTCAGCCAGACAATAGACTTTTTTGGTGTTTACATTATGAAAGTGAGTAAGCTGGCCTCTGTGCCATTCTGAGGGCTCTTTAAAGCAAGTCATGGGTCTAAATAAGGTGACCTGGCCAAGCCTGATGAAAGTTCTCTTTACCAATAGAAGAACTTGTGAAATGACTTACCTGGAAGCAGAAAAGACAAATAGAACAAATTACAAAATCCTCTCTGGACGCACTTGCCGCAGGTAACACAGATGTCATGTCATATATTCCCAGGGTGAAGAAAAGAAAGAAGCCCAGCAAATGACTCCAGATGTTTACGGTCTCGTTAGATAAGATGAACAAACTGGAAAGTAAACAAACATGCAGCTCAGGTTCTATACTGGCTCCCAGTCAGCATTCAAAGGTTAGGGACCATTTCGGGGAGTTACCAAATACTTGCTACTTTACACTGTTAGCCCATCTGTCCCCTCCTAAATTTGACCTATTATTTAATTTAATTAATCTTTAACTTTTCCCACATCTCCACCAATCCTGGGATCTAGAGCTTTCTCTAGTGCTCACTTCTATTACTGGAATTACCATTTCTTTCCTTGTATTAGAGTTATTTACATATAAATTCCATTTCATCCTCCAGCCTGTCAACTTCCTGACGGCAGGCACATTCATTTTTATGACACTACCGTTCCAAGCACAGTGCCTTGCTCAGATTAGTCTACAGACTGAATATAGCCTACAGAGACAAGTGTGCAGATGAAAACTGGACACTCACTAACACCCTTTGATAGGTATCTGAAAAACTGCTCAGTGCAAGCTCATGCAGAACCCTGAAATACTGCGTTAGCACTCATTTAATCCAAATGCAAAATTAAATGGAGTTGAGAGAAGCAGAATAAATACAAATTGATCTACTGACAAGTTTCTTTAAGATAGACATGCCGGAACAACTTTGCTATGGATGTTTCGAAACCATACTAGTTTCAGGTGGCAGAGTTTATCCTTTTAGGAACAATAGGGACTTCACTTTTAATATAAGTACAGTCTGCCCTCTTTCAAAATCTCCTGGCTAACTGGTCTGGGCACCACAGGTTAGTGGCGAGTGCATCCCCCTGACCAGGATTTAAGAGGCTCACTGTGTAAACCCCAAGCGAGTCATTTAACCTCTCTGGCTCCATTTTCTTCATCTGTAAAATAAAGGAATTGGATTAGATGCTGCTTTAACTTCCTTCCACCTCCTTCCTTACTCTTATAAAATGGTTCTCTAAACATGGATAGGACTCATCTGATTATTTGTCAAAAGGTAACAGAAGTAAAGATTAAAATACTCTTGCAAAAGATAATCTTTTTTGCTTAAACTTAGGTCTTTGACCTTTGCTGATTCAGGAATCCTTAATAGTAAGCATTGACAAATGACTTTAACCCATGCAGCAGTCACCATGATTCTAACTTTCCCATTTTCACAACTGATAAACATAGCAAGGTCTCAAAACAATCATACAACCATCAAGAATAAAATGAATTTTGTATTATGACTTTTCAGGCCTTGTCCTACACAAGCATCAAGTATAAAGACTCCTTATAACTAGGGGAGGGGATCATGAATGTGTGAGAAAACTGATGAAACTACTGGACTGTTCTGATAATCAATACTATGCTCTGGCTACTGCCTTAGATCTTTTCATTTTTTGAAACTCAGTATAATCTGACTAAAAGTAAGAGGCACAGTTTTTCCATGTTCCAGTAAGAGTAGCAGCAGAACCATTATGACATACAAAACCTGTCCCCATCATATCCAAAAATCTGTCCTAGTCACTCTTGAAAGCTAAAAGAAGAGAGGTCAAAGGCGTGAACCTGGAAGAGATCAAGCTGGTGGGCAGAGCACTCGTAAAAATATCCCCAGCAGAGGATCTACTGGTTCTGCATGAAAAGGTAGGGACCCACATGCTCTGTTCAGCTGGTCAGCTTCAAAATCACTGGTGTTAAGAGCCATAATTTACTGAGGGCTTATTAGGTAACAGTCCCCGCATAACATTTTATATACAAAATCTTCATTTAATCCTTATTACCTTTGAAGCAGACATTGTGATTACCCTCATTTGTACAAGCGGGAAAAAATAAGGTTTAACGAGGTTAACTTTTGCTTAAGGTGCCACAGCTAAGTGGCAGATTTGAATATTAAAGGCTTTTTGACTCAACAGCTGAAGATCTAACACTCTGTCATTCTGATATCAGGATGCAGAGGAATGCTGAAGGTGGGCACAGAATTCGTACCTCAGGCAATTCACTGCTGGCCCCATCCTTGTGGAACTCTACAGCAGGGCCCCCAGCAGGGCCCCCCGCTGATTCCAAGTATAATTACTTATGCCCAGGAGGCACTGGGGAGGAAAGTGGAGGGTGGACTTCAAATTACAAAGTCCTATGGACCACTCATTCAAGCCAAGTAGGGATTGGACAGTGATGTCACCTGTGACCATGAGTCACAGAAACACTTTCAAGGCAGGACAAAAGGAAAGAAAAATAGGAAAAGACCATGCCAGAAAGAGTATCAAGAACCAGACGTGGTTGTTGCCTGAGCAATTCAAAAGCCCACATTCCAGCATTGGGGTTTGCCAGGACAGTGACCTGGGAGTTAACATCTGAATCTTCATCCTCCTACAGCAAGGTTCGGTATTTTAGGACACACCGTGAATTTTGACAGAAAGCTATTCTCAGAGCTAGAACAGTAATTTTTCATTTTTGCTTATTTAAACACAGCATTCTAGATGTATGGTTTTAAAGGTTTCAAATGGTAAGGAAACTCCTTCCTAAGAGGTGCTTCCATGGTGCTCAGTGGAGGCTGGGTGCCCCATTATGAGCTCTTTGCTCCAGTGCTTTTCCTATTCAGCAGTTTTCACAATAGTTATTATGTAATAATATAATTATCTCTGTAATGTCTGTCATCCAGGCTAGACCTTAGCAGCTTCATGAGAACAAGGGCCACATCTGCTATTTTCTGCAGGACCTAGTACAGTGCCATAGCACCTAGTGTGGACTCCACAAGTGCTCGCTACATGAATCTGGGGTTTCCATATATTAACATATAGATGGCAGTGCGAACTTGTTTCCCTTTACACGGACATTTACCTGGCCCAAAGCCTCTGAATTCCCACAGGGCTGTTCTAAAAAGACACAAAGCTGAGGTCTACACAGGGCAAATATGGCCCAGCCATTGTCTGCAGGTTGATTCTAACATGTATCCCAATGAGCAGTAAACAAAGTAAAGGCTGTAAAGGCTCTTTGTACAGAGCAAAACGCCGGAGGAGAGGTGTAATCATAATCTTTGTTACCGTCATTATTATTCCGTGAATCAAGTACCCCCCGGCGGGGTTGGAGGAGAGAGAACGAGAGGAGGGGAGGCAGAAAGGGATGAAAAGATGGGCAGCGAGGAGATGAAGGGCTAGAGAAAAACGGGGAGAGCAGCAGGGGACCAGGCGAAAGGGTGTGGGTGACAGAAAGGGGCAGGCCGGGAGGAGGCGGCGGACTACCTTTTGATACACAGCCTGGAGGGCAGGTAGGCCCGGTAGCCGTCGGTGATGTACGGGTTGTCCTTGAGGGACACGGGTATCTGCTCGTAGGTGTAGAGGCGGATGCCACGGGGCACCAGGACCGGCCAGTACTGGTAGCTGCCCAGCTCAATGTAATGCGCGCTCTTCAGCAGCTTCTGATGCATCGTCCCGGCCACCGCCGCTCCCGGCTTGGGAGCGCTCCCCGGCCCCGCCTCCCCGGGGAGGGGGCTTCGGCGCTGGAGCCCCCGCCCCGGAGCCCGTGGACGCCACGCGAGGTCCTACGGCCACGCAGCCGCTCGGGCAGGTCTCTGCACTCAGCCTCGCCGCGGCCGTCAGCGCCCGCGCCCGGCAGCGACGCAGCCCTCTCTGACGTCAGCACGCCGCGGAGGCCCCGCCCCCGGGGCTGGGGACGGGCCGGCCGAGGGCGCGTGAGGGCGGGCGCCGGGAGATCCGCTTTCGTGTGGTAAGAGTGGAGGCGCGGAGATGTGCAGGCTCATACTGGTGGTTTTTCCTTTTCTTTTTTCTTTCTTTGCTACAGAGTCTCACTATGTCGCCCTCGATAGAGTGCTGTGGCGTCACAGCTCACAGCAGCCTCCAACTCTCGAGCTTAAGCGATTCTCTTGCCTCAGCCTCCCGAGTAGCTGGGACTACAGGCGCCCGCCACAGCGCCCGGCTGTTTTGTTGTTGTTGTTGTTTTGTTGCAGTTATCATTGTTTTTGGCAGGCCCCGGGCTGGGTTTGAACCCACCAGCCTCGGTGCATATGGCCGGCGCCCTAGCTGCTGAGCTACGGGCGCGGAGCCTCTGTTTCTGTTTTTAATTGGAGGCAATGGTTGCTACCTTTTGAAAAATCAAGAGGAAAAGAATTAACAGGAAGAAAAATGAGAGTGTACAGGCGGTCCCTAAGTTGCATCCTACTGATATAGGACTCTCACCTACCAAGGAGGCCATTATAGGTCATAGGTAAAGGTGCCTGTTCCGACTTACATACAAATTCAAGGTAAGAACAAACCTACAGAAGCTACCTCGTTTGTAATCCGGGGATGGCCTGTATTCTTCCTTTAGTTTATACTTGGAATTACATACCCTTAGTTTCAAGAGGGGCTTTGAAGTTTTCTAAGATAAAAGTCAGTTCTCCGGAGCACTCTAGTTGGACATCCAGGAAACCCGATGCAACTGTACCACACGCCAAAATATAGAGTATACTGAGCAGTAAAGCCCCAACACTTTCTAAACAGAGCATGTTGTCTGACCACAATGGAACTAAACTAGAAATAAACAAGGAAACAAAAAATCTCCACACCTGCAACTGAAAAAAATACATCAAGTTTTTCATGGGCTGATGAAGACATCACAGTGAAAATGAGAAAATACATGTACCTGAAGGATAGTACAGATCATATCAAAAACCTGTGAGTTGCAGCTATAGGGAAAAAGCTATAGTTTGGTTTGTTTCTGGCTATGAATTGTGATGCAATGCTTACTCATGACAGCAAGGCAAAACATTACAAAACGTGAGTTCATGTCTGTAGGTAGGTTACTTGTAAGGGAGAAAAGTAATCCCTTTTCCCCACTCATCACAAAGTTGGCAATTGGCACCCCATGAATATTAAAGATTAACAAGAGAAAGACATAATAAATTTAACAATCTTTTATGTCAGGGAGTCTTCAGAAATGAAAGCCTAAGGACCCAGGGAAACCTGTCTTCTTATGCCAAATCTGGTGAAACAAATGATACAATGGGTCCTTGGTCTCAAGGATTCCAAGAATGAACCCACAGACCACAGATCAGTGGTAAGATAGGACTTTTATTAGAAGTTAGAAAGGAATACAGAAGTAAAAAGCACCAGGGCTTCTGGAAGAGGGAAAGAACTGAAGCACTCTCTAGGGAGTCTCCACGTGGGCTCTTTTCTCTAGGGGTTTTAAGTCTACAGGATTTCACATGGCTGGCAGTTGGTCCTTTACAGTCTGTCCCTGAGAAGGGATTAGGGGGTGTGCTCCTACCCAAGGTGGAACCACCCAAAAAACCATCACAGGCTGCTTATTCATGATCTTATCAGAGTCCAGAGGGACTGTCCGGAAAAAGGCAGTCTGCTTGTGCCTGGAAATGAGGGTCTGACCTCTGAGCTCACCTAGGCCTAGAGAATGGGGGACTCCATGTCTAGCCCTGAGTGGTGGAATCCTGTATCAGAAGTAGGTAGTTATAGACAAACATGATTGGATAAAAGAGGCCTGATCTAGTGACAGTAAACTGAGGAGGGGGGACCCAGCGAGGCCTGCTTGTTCATATTCTTCTTGGCCTCCATATATAGTGCAGGACCTTTCCAGAATAAGGTCTCATGATCTACTTTCAGGTAAGGCGGATCAGAGACTTCTCTTATGTCCATGCGTCACACAGGGCAGGGGAACATCAGGAAGTAATCTTACTAAGTTTTATGGCTTGCTTGAGGAGAGCACTTCTAGCGTTTTATTACCTGCCTCAGGAGTGAGAAATTCTAGTTTCTATGCTCTACGTGGGGAAAACGGGGAAAGGAAGAAGAGGAGGATGGGCAAAGGTCAGAGAGACCTTACTTGTGAGGCCTTCCTGATTTCCTTTAGTTTGAATAATTAGTACACTGAGGCATCATAATTTGCAGATTGTGTTCTGAGCCCTGACTGTGTTGTCAGAATTTCTCTCCATGCCAAGTCCTTGGTCTTGAGTTTGAAGAATGAAACAAAAGATCACACTGGTAAGTGATGGGATAGTTTATTGACAGGGAGAAAGAGCAGGATGCAAAAGAGGGGAAGCAGAACCTCCAGCGGAAAATAACAATTAGGGACAGAAATTTGGTCTTTGCAGTTTTTGCCCTAGACAAGGAATTAAGGTGTGTGCTCCCTGCTCAAGAGGCAATCACCCAGATCCTTTCAGGCTGCTTTTTTCATGACCTTGACCCTGCCAACTGTGTCAAACTTCCCCAAAATCCCCTCCCCAGGATAAGATTTAAACACCCAGCCTGAAAGTTGTGGGTGGGAGGGTGAGAGGTGGAGCTTTCTACTTGGACTCCCCCTTCTGCCAGAGGTTCTGTTCCCCTTCCTTTATCAATATTTCTACCAATCTTTCCTTGTCAATAAACTCTGTCCTATCACTAATCTGTGTAGTCTGTGGTTTCATTCTTTGGACCCCAAGACCAAAAAAAACTAACAGAAATTTTAGTGACACCAGGAAAGATCTGCCTGAGAATGCCACTTACCACTCCTGCAGAAAAGGGGAGATTGCTTTTTCATGTACGTATTTTTACTGGTACTGCAGGAACAACCTTGTGGCTACTGCTGAGCCTAAGGGGGATCAGCAGACCAGCAATATCCTCGAACAAATGTCCACTCAAGAACAATGGGAATGGCTCAGCACCTGTGGCTCAAGTGGCTAAGGCGCCAGCCACATACACCCAAGGTGGTGGGTTTGAATCGAGCCTGGGCTACCAAACAACAAGGGCTGCAACCATAAAATAGCCAGGCATTGTGGTGGGCGCCTGTGGTCCCAGCTACTTGGGAGGCTGAGGCAGGAGACGCGCTTGAGCCCAGAGTTTGAGGTTGCTGTGAGCTGTGATGGTTCAGCACTCTACCCAGGGGGACAGCTTGAGGCTCTGTCTTAAAAAAAAAAAAAAGGAACAATGGTAATTAGATTAATTGATCTTCCTCCCCTCACCCTTGGGAATTTGGCCTGAAGCTATGGGAAGAGACTTTGTAGTCTGGTTTCTGAAACAGAAAGTAGAAAGATGTCCGGAGATTACCAGTGGTAGGGAAAGCAGCAGAGTTACGGTAATGATGACACTCCAGAGAGCTAAAATGGGAGGGAGCTGCTTTGGTTTTCAGCAATGTGCCCGGGAAGCCTGTTATAAAATGACTTCTGGGTTGATTTCAGCAATGTGTGGTCCATTACCTTCTTAATTCTATAACCAAATTGCTAAAATAAAAAAATGACAGAATGGCGTGGAGTGGTATTTCTACAAATTCAGTTTCCCATTTCTGTGGAACCCTCAAGGTTTGGATATTTGAAATCTTCTGATACTTTTGAGGCAACAAAGTAAAAGCAGAACTAAAAGAATCTGTCCTAGCCACCCTGTGTAGACCTCAGCCAAGCCGCAGGTGTTTCTGTTGTCTGTATGTTTCTTTCTTGACACACTCGGGGCCTAGATTGTAACCTATAACTTCCCTGGACTGTCCTCACCTTTGAGGGCAGGTGGTCCGACTGGTCTCAAAGATGCAGGCTAATCTGACCTTCCCCCTTGAGCCCAGGACCTTGATGATGATGTCATGTTTCTCTCTGTTTTACCACCCTCACCTGCACTCCCGCCCTGAAAAGTGGATAAAAGAGAGGCAAGAGATTGCGTCAGGGGGCTTAGTTTTGGAGACAGACTAGTGTTCCCATTTACCCCCTGGGCCGGGATAAACCCATTTCCTCTAATCAACTGGTGCCTGGAGTCTTCTGTCTGCATCCATTTCCTGCTACACTTTAAGCTCCCCACACCCCACCTTCATTACAGGTTACCTCCTCCCTCTTTCACAATGAAAATACATTTATAGAGTGGGAACCTTCTCAACTTTCAGCTGCTAGCCCTCCATCTCCTAAGTTGAAGTAGAAGTGACTACTACATACCTCCCACGTAAGGTCAGTTCTGTTCCCTGTAGTTTCCTCTGTCAGTTGTTGTCCTCTCACATCTATTTCCAATCCCTCCCCCCCATCTATTTTTTCTTTCCCTTTGGCACTTAAACATGTTCAAGTTTCATTCATTTTAAAAGAAAATGAGCAGGCTCGGCACCTGTGGCTCAAGTGGCTAAGGCGCCAGCCACGTACACCTAAGGTGGCGGGTTCGAATCCAGCCTGGGCCTGCCAAAAACAACAATGATGGCTGCAACCAAAAAATAGCCGGGCGTTGTGGCAGGCACCTATGGTCCCAGCTACTTGGGAGGCGGAAGCAGGAGACTCGCTTGAGCCCAGGAGTTGGAGGTTGCTGTGAGCTGTGATGCCATGATGCCACGGCACTCTACCCAGGGGGACAGCTTGGGGCTCTGTCTCAAAAAAAAAAAAAAGAAAAAGAAAATGAGCAAAAAGAAAACAGAATGTATCTCTGTTTTCGCTGTGTGAAACCACGGCCCTCTCCTTCCGTGCTCAGCCACCCTTCTGGAGACTGTCCGTCTACCGTCTCCTCTTTCTTGCCTTTTCTTCTGGATCTCACAGCACTCAAACGTCTGTTCTTACCAATCTCCTGAAATTTCTTTTGCCAATAATGCTAAAGTCAATGAACCTTTTTTTTTTTTTTAAAGAAATCTCTTTATTGTAAAATAAAACTGTGGGTACCAACGAGCCAGCCACCCCACTATTCCCAACACGTTTCCCATAACAATCCCAGGCCCTACCCTTCCTCCAAAAGGAACCCATTGTCCTGACTTTTATAATAATCACTCCCTGGGGCTCCTTATTGCTTTTTATCCAAGTGGGCATCCTTAGACTAGTACTTTCAGTCTTGCCCATTTTTAAAAACTTGTTATGTCTTATTTATTTATTCTAGAACAACTCAGCAAAATAAAATCTGGTATATTTATTGTTGGACCACATCATTTCATACATACATCAAACAGGCCAAAAGCCCCACAAAAGAAAAAAATAATAAAAACTCCAATAACTTCATAGATAAAAAAAGGAAAAAAAGGCTCAGTGCCTGTAGAACAGTGGTTGTGGCGCCAGGCACATACACCGAGGGTGGTGGGTTTGAATCTGACCCCGGGCCAGCTAAACAATTGCAACAAAAAAATAGCTGGGCATTGTGGCAGGCACCTATAGTCCCAGCTACTTGGGAGGCTGAGGGAAGAGAATTGCTTCAGCCAGCCATTCTCAACCTGTGGGTTGAGACCCATAAGAACTGCATTAAAGGGTTGTGGCATTAGGAAGGTTGAGAACCACTGGCTTAAGCCCAAGAGTTTGAGGTCGCTGTGAGCTGTGATGCCATTGTACTCTACTCAGGGTGACATAGTGAGACTCTGTCTCAAAAAAAGGAAAAAAAGAAAACTTTTGAACAGGCGCTGTGGCTCACGTCTGTAATCCTAGCACTCTGGGAGGCCTAGGTGGGTGGATTGCTTGAGCTCATGGGTTTGAGACTAGCTTGAGCCAGAGCCAAGACCTTACCTCTTAATAAAAATACAAACAAAACAAAACAAAACTGAGGCCAGAGGATTACTTGAGCCCAAGAGTCAGAGGTTGCTGTGAGGTGTGATGTTGTCATGACACTCTACCCAGGGCAACAGATTAGGACTCTGTCTGAAAAAAAAAAAAAAAAAAGAAACCTTTTATTTTTGTCCTTTTTAACCATCTCATACAAACCAACTACTTATAGTACAGCTAAGTATATATACAAAAATAGTTACTGGAATGTTCAAAATAAGATTCATGGTTATTATTGTTTTTGCTTTTTTCTTTTTTTAAAAGACTTTTTTTCTCCTTTCAGATTATAACGAAGAAGGTCATACTGCAAGTGAAGTCAGAGTTGGAAGTAGGACAGAGAAGGCTCTGAAGGCTGGATTGGTCACCAGAGAGCATTAAAAATGGCTGGCCCCTAACCATGTGTGCAACATTTAAAATGTAAATAGAAAATACAAACAAAATTCCTTTTTAAAGTACTTTTAAGAAAAAAGGCACAGTCTTGGAAGTTTCTGTTTTTTCTTCCTCCCCTGTTGCAAATTCTCATGGTTTTAGTTGGGTGGTGAAGAGGGCATGTCACCTGTAGCCCTACAGGTGGGCGGGCCTCTCTACTCAAAGGTGACCACGTTTAGATTCTGAGAGGGAAGTAGAGAGTGACTATGTCACAGTGGGCTTTGTTTTTATTTTTATTTTTTTAAGTTTGTCTTTTTTGCTGTCTGGTCATCCTCATCAGTCCTCTGCTTCTCGGTATCAAGGTTATCATCCTCATCTTCAGCTGCCCGTTTGTCTGTCATCTCTGTGCCATCCTCTTCTTCCCCTCCTTCCTCCTCCTCTCCTCCCACCTTCCTCCTCTCCCTCACTGTCACCTCCTGCTCCCCACTGTCCTCATCAGTGCTCCCATCAGCAGGGGCGACTCTTCCCGTCTCTGCCTCCTCCACAACCCTAGAGGCTGGTAGGATCACAGAAAATTGTTTTAAGGACTTGAAACCTAAAAGAATTTCCCTGTTTGATTTGGAATCTGGTTGACACCAGCAGCCCCTTTATTCCTTCTAATGTCTCTCTTTTGGAATGGAAATGTCTATCCTGTGCTTGTCACATCATTATGTGTTGGAGACAGATCATTTGTCTTCTGGTTTCACATGCTTACACATGGAGAGGAAATTTGTCCCTAGTTGGATCATACCCATACCTGACTTAGATTCACAACTTTTGAGCTGACAATATTTAGGTGAGATTTTGGACTTAGAGTTGATACTGTAATAGACTGAGACTTTGGGGGATGTTGGGATGGTGGATATATTTTGTATGTTTAACAGACATGAATTTTGGAAAACAGGGGTCAAAATGTAATGGGTTGAATGGTGGTCTTCCAAATAATATGCCCACTTGTGACATGTGAATGTAAAACTTATTTGGGAAAATGGTCTTTGCAGCTATAATTGAGTGAGGATCTCAAGATAAAATCATCCTCGATAGGGTGGCATCCGTAGCTCAGTGGGTAGGGCACCAGCCACATACACAGTGACTGGAGGGTTCCAACCCAGCCCGGGTCTGCTAAAACAACAATGACAACTGCAACAACAACAAAATAGCCGGGTGTTATGGCAGGAGCCTGTAGTCCCAGCTACTTGGGAGGCTGAGGCAAGAGAATTGGTTAAGCCCAAGAGTTTGAGGTTGCTGTGAGCTGTGATGGGATGGCACTCTACCCAGGGCGACAGCTTGAGACTTTGTCTCAAAAAAAAAAAATTATCCTTAATAAAGCGGGCCTAAATCCAATGATATGTACGTGTATCTGTGTAAGAGGCAGAAGAGGAGAAGACAGAGAGATAGAGAAGGCCATAGAAAGAAAGAGGTAGAGAGGCTGGAGTTATGCTGCCAGAAACCCAGGAATGCACAAAGGCACATAAGTTCATAAGAGAGAAGAATTTCAGAGGCTTCAAAGGAAGCATAGCTCCATCAACACTTGACTTCAACGTCTGGCCTCCAGAAATATGAGAAAATAAATTTCTATGGTTTTAAGCCATCAAGTTTGTGATAAAATTTTACACCAGTTTCAGGAAGTGAATAAAGCCTTGGCTTTCTTTAATGTAAAATAGTATTTCAAGACCACAATCTGGATTCTAGAGCTGCCTATTCAAATATTTCTATTTAATTAAATATGACACAAGTTTATAGTTTCTTTACAATTAAAATTCATAGGGTTTTGCTGAGAATCCTGGTTATCAAGGATTCATGGAATGATTGTATTAGAGTAGTTCATAATTACTTGATTTTTTTTTACTGACATCATACATACAATATCAGACTGCAATAGTGATATTACCAACACCAACTATGATTACTAAAATAAGTTGATTTGTTTTCCATTTCCTATGCCTGTTCTCTGTTCCCTCCCTACTGTAGATAGAGTACAATTTAGTGATTATACTATATCATAGTGTCAGATCATATAGGCATCTATACCGTACCCTCTCTCTTTTAACCCTCATTTAGTTCTTCAATTACCTATATATTTAAAACCATGAGTCTTTTTGTTAATGTCTTCTGGTTATTTTGATAGGATGCAGTTTGTTCTTTAGAAAATCCCTTGGTGGCTCGGTGCCTGTGGCTCAAGTGGCTAAGGCGCCAGCCACATACACCTAAGGTGGCGGGTTAGAATCCAGCCTGGGCCCGCCAAACAACAATAATGGCTGCTACCAAAAAATAGCTCCCAGCTACTTGGGAGGTTGAGGCAGGAGACTCGCTTGAGTCCAGGAGTTGGAGGTTGCTGTGAGCAGTGAAGCCATGGCACTCTATCCAGGGGGACAGCTTAAGGCTCTGTCTCAAAAAAAAAAAAAGAAAAAAGAAAATCCCTTGGAAAAATCTTGGGGAGACAAATGTTCTGAGTTTAAATTGATTAAGTTTTGTATAGGTCCTTCTGTCTTGAAGTTTAGTTTTGTGACTATAATGTCCTCAACTCACATGTTCTTTAAGCATCTTAAATACTTCAATCTATTTTCAACAACATAAAGCTTTGTTGATGAAATGTCTGATAACAATCTGATTTTCTTTTTTTTCTTTCTTCTTCTTTTTTTTTTTTGGAGACAGAGTCTTACTCCACTGCCCTCAGTAGAGTGCAGTGACATCATAGCTCACAGCAACCCCAAACTCTTCAAGTAATCCTCTTGCCTCTGCCTCCAGAGTAGCTGGGACTATAGGGCCCCACACTGCCTGGCTACTTTGTCTATTTTTAGTAGGGACAGGGGCTCACTCTTGCTCAGGCAAGAACTTGAACTCCTGAGCTCAGGCAATCCACCTGCCTCAGCCTCCCAGAGTGCTAGGATTACAGGTGTGAGCCACCACACATGGCCTAATTTTCTTTTCATTATAAATCATCTTTTTTTTTAATTAGATGCTACAAAGACTTTTAGTATAATTACCATTCATTAAATTATTAGAATATTGTTAGGTAGTTAGGAACTATTCCCCTGGGAAGGAGGACAAGGCAGGGCCCCAAGCCACATCTCAGTGCGTCTCACCTTAATTTTGACCTAAGTGCCTGCTCTCACCTGGGGAGGAGGGGCTCTCCTGCCTATCTACCAATCAGGATTGCATACTGAGCACAAAAGGAGGTATAAGACTCCAGTCTAGCAACAGGTACCATAGAGTCTCGACTGTACCTGTTTAAGAACAGCTTTAATTAGGGTGCGGTCCACACACCCTGCAATGCTCCTGGAAAGGCTCCTTGGAGGTCCACGTGTGCTGTAAGGCTCTGCTTCCCAGGCAACCTCAGAACCACAAGGTAGGCCTGACCAGGTGGTGAAAAGGAGAGCCGCCGGCCATAGCCTTTGCCTCCTTGACTTTTTTTCTCGACAACGGGGCCTGTTGGGTGTCTATGGCGATTGTATCTTGCCTTGTAAAACTCATCTTGCTCAGTAAACTTGATTTCGTAGTTGCCTTACTTGGAGGTGTCTGGCCACTTTTGGACCAAGGGCACACCACAAACTGAGGACCTGGGCAGAGCCTGAAACTCAAATTTTGGGAGGTGGGTGGCTGCCTTCAAACCCAACACTTTAGATTTTCAAGAAGCAGCTGGTCCCCCTCACAGCTGCGTGGAGTTAATAAACCTTCCTTTTCTTGCTAAAACTGTACTCTTTTCAATTACTCGGGTGACTACCCTGAACTCCCACTGTGCTGCTGGAAGGGTGTCTCGAGGCTGATCATTCTGCACTCATACGCTTAAGTATGTGTTGTACTTGTTGATGGAAAAGCCATACTCAAAGGCTTCTTTGTAAATAATAACTTAAGGTTTATTTTGAGCCAAATTTGAGGACCATGACCTGGAGCCCCACCCAAGAATCTTTGAGCAAATGGACTCGTGGTGGTGGGGTTACGTGTTGGCTTTAGGGAGACAGGGATTACCGATGAGGTCATAAATCAATATGGAAAACATACGTTGGCTCGGCCGGGGAACTTATCGGTTATAGGTTGGTTTGAAGATTTTTTAGCTGACGATTGGCTGAAAGAATTAAGCTCTGTCTAAAAGACCAGAGTCAGTGAAAAGGAATGCTTCAGATAAAGGATCTGTTAATTAGAGACAAAGTACTGGACAGATTCAATTGGTTTGTTATGCATATTGGGGCCTGCGGGTGGGTCTTGCACAGCCTTAGGCCTGTTAGTCACAAAGGATGACTGAGAAGGGGCGGGGCCTGAGGAGGCGGCTCTGATCTCCTTTCTCAGGGCCAACAGCTCCGTTTTAGGGGTTCTCTTGGCCAGGAAGGGTCCAGTCAGTCACTGGGGAGGGGGGCCCTTAAGATTTTATTTTAGTTCACATACTTTTTCAATTTATGATTTAAAATCTTTTTTATTTCAGGAAAGTTTCTGGAACTGTAGGTCTTGTATGTTTTCCGCCCAGTCTCTTGGGTTTTCTTTTTTCTGCACTGTCTCTTTCATCATTGTCTTTTATTTTTAGGAATTTTTCCTTTTTGCTTTGTGGATCTTTTTAAAATTTATTCCTTTCTAAAACATTTTTTTTTTTTTTTCTAATTTGAGACAGAGTCTAACTATGTTGCCCTTGGTAGAATGCTGTGGCATCACAGCTCACAGCAACCTCAAACTCTTGGGCTAAAGCTATTCTCCTGCCTCAGCCTCCCTAGTAGCTGGGATTGCAGGTGTCCACCACAACGCTTGGCTATATTTTCTTTCTTTCTTTTTTTAGCAGGCCCTGTTCAGGTTCGAACCCACCATCCCCAGAGCATGTGGCCAGCACACTAACCACTGAGCTAAAACAATTCTTATTGTCAGAAATCTCTCTTGCTATCTGTTACCTAATTTCTGAGTTTTAAACTGCTTATTTATGTTGTCCTTTCCCAGCTGATGCCATTTTCTTAATGTCCTTATGCTCATTTTGACGCAGTTTTGATCTGTTTTTTGAGAGTGTATTTTCTGATATGCTTTCAGGGGGTGTAGAGATGTTCCTCTGACTTCTCTTTTGTATTCTGATTTCGATTGGGATTTGCCCTCTGTGCATTTCTATTGTTCATTTTGATGCAAATTTACTTTTTTTTTTTTTTAACTTTAGAAGGGTGCTCAGTAGATAGTTATCCTAAGATTTCAGAACTTTCTCTTTGTTTCGTATTAAAAGAAAAAGGAACCCAACAGTGACAGCTTCCTCCAGGCCTCTTGCATTCTTATCTGGACCTTCCCTTTCATTTGCCTTCATTGTGTCCTGCTTAACTTGTATTCCACTCACAGGTGAGGCTTTTTGGAGGAGAGTCGTGGAAATGTCAGTTTTGAGAATTTGTAGGGGCATGAATACCTCAGCCCCTTGATTTCATACACCGGATCCCTTCTATTCACTGACGACTGGGTGGGACACAGCCCCTCCTGGTTTCGGCAGCAGGTCTCATCTATCCTGCATGTTATCCAAAGGGCACCCGCTGCTGCCTGTCTGAAGTTTTGCTGTTCTCAGGCCTGTCAGGTGCCTGGCTGCTTTCCTCTGCTTTCTCTGGCACATGTGCCAGGAAAAAACACATCTTAGAACTGCTCATTCATATCTTGGGAATTGTAGGGACATCATGCTATCTAGCATTTTTTTTGGCGGGGGTGGGGGGGCGGTTCGGTTTTGTCCATGGATTTTGGGTTTTGCTATTTACCTCTTCTGTTTCTGTGTGAGGATTTAGGAAGACCCAAAATCTGTGATGCCACCGTCACCGCCTTCTGTTACTACACTGCCTCAGCCTTATTTGTGATCACCTCTCCTTTTGTTTATTTCATACATATCCATGTTGTAAAGGGTTCTTCTTTTGATCCTCTTTCCCCCTTTACTTACTGCAATTTGACTGCTATTACATTGACTCCTGTGGCTTTGATTTCCATGTATATGATACGGATTTTCAAATCTCCGTCCTGAGGTGTCCGCCTGACTATCCAGGGTCCTATTAGATACTTCTGTGGGATGCCTCTCACAACCTTCAAACTCACATGATTTTCCATGTATGAAGCCAAGGTCAAAAATCTTTAATTCTTGTCTCACCTGTTTTTGTGGATGGCACCATCATCCATCCAGAAATTTAGGAATCACCTAAGAGGCAGAAAACAAGTTTCTTTTTTTTCTTTTTGAGATAGAGCCTCAAGCTATCCCCCCTGGGTAGAGTGCTATGGCATCACAACTCACAGCAACCTCGAAGTCTTGGGCTTAAGTGAGTCTCCTGCCTCCACCTCCCAAGTAGCTAGGATCACAGGCACCCGGCACAATACCTGGCCATCTTTTGGTTGCAGCCACCATTGTTGTTTTGGCGAGCCCAGGCTGGATCCGAACCCGCCACCTTAGGTGTATGTGGCTGGTGCCTTAGCCACTTGAGCCACAGGCACCAAGCCAGAAAACAAGTTTTAATTCAATTGCAATGGATGGATAAGTAGCGGTTCCTGGGGGGCTGATTTAAGACGTAAGGAGTGTAAGTATGGATGAGGGAGGTCTGTTCGGGGCGGAGTCTGCACTCCAGAGCTGCTCAGTGGGGTCATTCCTCAGTTTTTTCCCTCACCTTCCCTCTCACATTACCTGCTCACCACATACTGTTGGATTCTGTCTCTGTTGTATTTCTCCAGTCTAACCCTTGTCTTTATTCCTGTTGTCACTGCCGTTTACATCCTCATTATATGCCACTAGCTACTTCCCTTCCTCATCTTCGACTCACAGTCCTATCTCCACCTCCATGCCTCTTAAAACCTAAATCTCATTTATTGCCATGAGCAGACAGAAAGGTAGACAAACCCACAATCTCTGGCCATGCCCGAAGGGATATGCTTCAAGCCTTCTAAACAAATATGCCTTCAAGGTCTAGGCTGCTCTCCTGCCCTGCTTTCCCTCCACACGCAGGACGGCAAACTGCAGCTTCCTCAACACACGGCAGTATTTCCCGACTCCTTGCCTTTGTGCACACTGCCCCCTCTCCCCGGCATGACCACCAGCCTTTGTGCACACTGCCCCCTCTCTCCGGCATGACCACCAGCCTTTCCTCTCCTCTCGTTGCCAGAATAGCTCATACTAATCCTTCAAGTCTCTGCTGCAGTGTCACCTTTTCTGGGAGGCTTCCCACCAATCTGTAGGTGTAGGTTCAGTACTTTTTGTTTGTGACCCCCAGCACCTGTGAGAACTGTAGCTTTGACCACACTACATGGGAATTGCCTAACTAGTTCCTGTGTCTTCAGAAAGACCCTATTAAAATGTGTTCAAATTATTTGGTGATGTGATCAATTAGCAATTGTCATGGAATAGTTTACCAGATTAGATAGTCACTACCTGAGAAAATAAAGCATAGGTGGGCAGTGTAGATTTGCTGGCAGTGAGGACTATTGGGGGCTCCCAGAATAAAGTGTTTGTGAGGAAGGAGGAGCTGAAGAAAAGGAAGAGAGCAGGGGTTCTCAAACTTTTTAAACAGGGGGCCAGTTCACTGTCCCCCAGACCATTGGAGGGCTGGACTGTGGGCCCTGGGATGATTCGGCTGCTAAACAGGATAGGCAGTGGTGGCAGAAACACCCAGTGGGCCAGATAAATATCCTAGGCAGGCTGCATGTGGCCCACGGGCTGTAGTTTGAGGACGCCTGGAAGAGAGAGACCGTGATGGGAGAGAAAGTAGAAGCACTCTGGAGTCTTGTGGGATCAGCTGACAGTAAATTCTCAGGAAGCACAGTCAGCTCACCATCATATACAGGGCACCTGAGCTGGGCATGGAGGCTCACACCTGTAATCCCAGAAATCTGCAAAGCCGAGGAGGGTAGATTGCTTGAGCTAAGGAGATCAAGACCCGCCTGAACAAGAGCAAGACCTCATCTCTAATACTAGCTGGGCCTGGTGGTGGGCACGAGTAGTCCCAGCTACTAGGGAGGCTGAGGCAGGAGGATCTATTGAGCCCAAGAGTTTGAGGTTGCTACGGGATAGGATGCCACAGCATTCTACCCAGGTGAGAGAGAGAGACTCTGTCTCAAAACAGTCCCAGCGCCTAGAACACCCAAGTGCACAACAGATATTTATGGAATTGATGAATGAAGATATGTTTTAAAATGAGGGCTAGGATCTATCTGAAAGGAAGGAGAGGGAAGCTATCCAAAGAAAGTTTATACATCTAAATTTGCCTCGTTTTGGCCCACCTGAGATTGTAGAACCATAGCATGAATAGAGGAGATTGTGGAATTTCCATCTGTAAGATCTTTAAAGATAGGAGAAATTCTCATCTATCTGGAAGGGTTGCTATGAAAATAGGGGAAGGAGCTGAATAATCTGGACAGCCTCTGGCTCTTTTCTTTTTTTTGGCTGAGGCTGGGTTTGAACACACCACCTCTGGCATATGGGGCTGGCACCCTACTCCTTGAATGACAGGCACTACCCTGGCTCTTTTCTTCCTTGGATTTTTTTTTCTTTTTGTTGTACTTGTCATTGTTGTTTGGCAGGCCCAGGCTGGGTTCAAACCCACCAGCTCCCATGTATGTGGCTGGAGCCCTCGCCCCTGAGCTACAGGCACTGAGCCTTCCTTGGAATTTTTTGTTTTTGTTTTTAAAATTAAATGCAAGATAATATACTACCACCATCACCACTGTGCAAACAGCAATTGTAAGTTTTTGAGAGTTTACTGCGTGCCAGGCAACTCACAGAATGTAATCTTTGCAGTGGGTTTTATTTGTGGTAATTCTTGTGGATTTTATCATGTAGTTATACAGTCTTCCTGTAGATGGCACTCTTCTCCTATAGAACTGTTACCCCTTAGCCTGACTGTACCGTTACACTGAGATAAGGATGAGAAAAGAGTAATTTTAAGGTTGGTACATGGTTTAAAAGAGAAAAATCAATGTATTATCCATATATGAATTGAAATTCTTAAATATGAATCATCCATCCCACTAGAAAGTTAGATTTAAAGAGTTTTTAAGACAGTAGACATGGTGTTAACCGCATGTGCGTTTTGGATGGTAGCAGCTTTACCCTTGTCTTTAGCCTAACAGGAAATAATTGCTTCTCTATTTTCATCAGGAAAACTGAAACGAAGGATGCTTTGGGAAAGGCACCTCAGCTCAGAAGGTGGATAAGCAGCCCCTCCTCTCGCCTGTGTGTCACTTGGGACTGTCCTCTCGGCCTCAAGTCTGACTCGCTTTTCCTCTTTCAGAGGACACGGGGTGCCTGAGCTTGGGGACATGACTCTGATTCCTGATTCCTAGACACTGGTCCTGAGAGGACAGGCTTTCAGAACTTGCAGGTGTCATGGGGCAAAGAGAAGCAGAATTAACATGTCCAGAAACAGCCATTTTGTGGTGACTCTCGTGGTACTTACAAAGTACTTTTGTGCCTGTGTCACTTTTCTTTTTCTGGCCAAACTTGCAAATCATTCTTAGTTTGCGTGTGGCTCTGGTGAGTCAGGGTGTCATATCCAGTGAAAGTGTCTAGTTTTCTGGTATACATTTGAAACATTTAGTGTTTGCTGTCTCAGAGCTCAGGAATTATCTGTGTCATCAGACCTTGTGATAGCTCTGAGGCCGTGCTTCTTAAAGGGGTCTGTTGATCCCTTGTTTCTGAATCACTAAGGTGTGTGTTAAAATAAAAACCAAAGGTAAATCTTAAAACAGCCTTTCCTTTCAACTATAGAACAAGCCTCTCTGGAGAATGGACAAGAAATGGCCGTCATTTCCTATTCTCACTAAAGTTTGAGAACAGGTGTTCTCTAGCACAGAGGGGGAGGTCTGAGTTGGGTCATGGCCTCCAGCCACTATTTTGTTCAACTTGGAGATATCTTCAGTGCTCTCCCACAGTTTTTGTTCTTGATTAATTAAAACTTGTGCCGAGTCTTTGTTCACTTAAAGATGATCTGACAATCCTGAGTTTAATGCATAAAAAGGTCCCAACTGCTTGCTTCAGGGAACCCAGTGTGTTTCTTTCTCCTGGATTGAATCTGACTTTTTCAGGACCTGTTGTTTAACTTTGTTTCCCCTCACCAACATCTGTCCTGTCTCTTCTGGCCACCTCCTTTTCCTCCCATTCCTTACCTTGTGAGAGATGATCCTTTAAGATCTGATACAGTTGGCTTGGTGCCTGTGGCTCAAGTGGCTAAGGTGCCAGCCACTTACACCTAAGGTGGCAGGTTCGAATCCAGCCCGGACACGCCAAACAACAATAATGGCTGCAACCAAAAAAAAAAAAAATACCCAGGTGTTGTGGCGGGCTCCTGTGGTTCCAGCTACTTGGGAGGCGGAGGCAGGAGACTCGCTTGAGCCCAGGAGTTGGAGGTTGCTGTGAACAGTGAAGCCATAGCACTCTACCCAGGGGGACAGCTTGAGGCTCCATCTCAAAAAAAAAAAAAAAAAAAAGATCTGATACAGTCTCCTTCCTCAGGGAAGAATTTCTCAGATCCCCCGGGAAGAGGTGAGTGACCGGGCACACACAGAGCACAGAGCACTTTCTGCCTTGCTCTAGAATTTGCTGGTTTCCTATGATCTTCTTGGAAGTAGTTTTCGTCTTATTTGGATCTCTGGCATCAAGCCTAGTGCCAGGGAGATAGAAAATGCTTGATAAATGTGTATTGACTCACTGAAAGATCAAAAAAATTTTCTACCGGCTCAGCGCCTGTGGCTCAAGCGGCTAAGGCGCCAGCCACATACACCTAAGGTGGCAGGTTTGAATCCAGCCCAGGCCCGCCAAACAATGACGGCTGCAACCAAAAAATAGCCGGGCGTTGTGGCGGGAGCCTGTGGTCCCAGCTACTTGGGAGGCGGAGGCAGGAGACTTGCTTGAGCCCAGGAGTTGGAGGTTGCTGTGAGCTGTGATGCCACAGCACTCTACCCAGGGAGACAGCTTGAGGCTCTGTCTCAAAAAAAAAAAATTTTTTTTTTCTACCTTCCACTTCTTGTGCACAAATGTAAACCAAATATTTATGTGAATTCCTTTTTTTTTTTTTTTAAGTGAAAGGACAGAGTTTATTGACAGGGAGACTGACTGATAAACATAAGAAAAAGGGGACAGGACCTCCAGTGGAGGAGGGTGATCCAAGAAGCAGGAAGCCCTGATAATGGAGGTCCTTGAGGATTGCACCAGTGACTTCTTCACCTGTTAACATGAATGAATGAATTGGTGAGTGAAATGTATCTTTAACTTTTTTTATTTTTATTTTTTTTTGAGACAGAGTCTCAAATGTCACCCTCGGTAAAGTGCCGTGGCATCACAGCTCACAGCAACCTCAAACTCTCGAGCTTCAGCGATTCTCTTGCCTCAGCCTCCCAAGTAGCTGGGACCACAGGCACCTGCCACAATGCTTGGCTATTTTTTTGTTGCAGTTATCATTGTTTAGCTGATCCCGGGGCGGGTTCTAACCTGCCACCCTTGGTGTACGTGGCTGGCACCGTAACCACTGTGCTAAGGGCGCTGAGCCTGTAACTTTTCTGTACACCATCTTGAGACACTGTGGACTAAGGATGGGGCCAGACTTCATGCATGCCTAAACGCCCAGTCCTTGGCATAATACCTAGCACATACTAGCACTTGCTAAATGTTTGATGAAATGAAATTCAAGAAGCTACCCACAGATCACCTGATGTGACCTCATGTAGCCTCCCTTTGACATGTGTTCCTGGAACATTCTGACAGTGAGTTAGAGGCCTTGTCTTGGGTGTTGCAGCGATTTCAAGGCAGGTGCAAGGCTGGAACTCCGAGCTGTTCAGGTCTAGAGGCTTCATTCTGCAGCAGAACAGGTGGCGAAAATAGGTTGTTTGAGCAGGCTGTAATGCCACATCCCATCGCTAGGGGGCAGTGCTGTCATACAACAGGAAAGGCAGACTTTCAGAAGAGGGGACTTGGGCAAGTTTACGGAATCTGTTGGAGTCAACTGATAGAGCCTTGTAGCTTTAACAGCTATCACTCTCAGCACCTTCCCTACAACCAGCATCACCGGTATAATATTCGTGGTCACTTGTTTTCCAGTTGTGAGTGGCACCATTGATCTTTTTGAACATAAGTCTTCTCATTTTTAGTTCAACATGTTTCTGTTACACTGTAATATTTTTCAATAGGGTTTTCTTTTTTTTGGCTTGTTTAAAATAGCTATGTAATTTTTCCTTATTATAAGAATAGTATATTATCCTTCCAAAATTCACACTTAGAGACATAGATGCTTAAGAAGGTAAAAGTTTCCCTTATTCTAACCTCTCCTATATATCAAGAATTTTAAAATAGTTTTTCCTTTGTATTAACTTATGGCTCTCTCTTTAATAGAAATTGAATCATGTTATAGATACTTTTTAAAATTTAAAGACTCAAGTAGAGTGAACTTAGATTTGTTCAGTGAACAATCTGGACTACTATGTTATCTAATTTTAGGACAATTTTTTTGACAAATGTATGTGGATTACATTTAAATGCTGGGCTTGCAGCTCCTAAATATTGTTTTTCTCCTATTCTCTTCCAGATTAGCATTAGTGTGATTTTAGCCCTTTTAATTTGTAACACATGGTGTGATTCAAACCACTGAGTCTTAGCATCTGTCAATGATAAGATCATTCTTTTTAGTGATTGAAGGATGGTTGCCAATAACGTGGCAGAACTTGGCTTTTCATTGTTACGTTATTAATGACCAGAAAACTGAAATTATGGCTAATATTTTTTTTTCTACTTAAGCTTCAGCCAAATCTCTGAAGTTTCTTTTAAATTTCTACCCCAAACTAAAACTAAGGAGATCTTATATTTTCCAAAGTGAAACTTTTCCTTTATCCCCCAAGTTTGTGTTACAAATCAGTTTTGTAGGCCTGCCTGATGTTACCTTGTTACTCCTTGGAATGTTGAGGTTGGATGCTGCAGTCAGGAGGATGGGCAGGGCAGTATGGGGTACGTAGGAGATGGGGCCACAGTGAAGCCACTGAGGGGCCTGGTGGGTCTGACCTTGGGAGGACCTGGCACAAAGGCAGTGACTTGTTGTCTAAGATGCTGTCCCAGTGTTGCTGATTTCAGGGTCTGGTTCTTGCCTTTTAATTCTTTCTCCTACTCAGAACTATTTATTTTTGAGGTCTGGTGCAATGGCTGACGCCTGTAATCCCAGCACTCTGGGAGACTGAGGCAGATGGACTACTTGAGCTCAGGAGTTCCAGACCAGCCTGATCCAGAGCAAGACCCTGTCTCTAAATAAGAAATAGCCTGGCATTGTGATGGGCACCTGTAGTCCCAGCTACTCAGGAGGCTGAGGCAAGAGGATTACTTGAGCCTAAGAGTTTGAAGTTGATGTGAGCTCTGACGCCATGGCACTCTACTGGGGGTGACCAAGTGACACTCTGTCTCAAAAAAAGAAGAAGAACCATTTATTTTTTATTTCATTGACTTTAACTTCAGTTTTTGTGTGCATTTACTTCTGAGGTATATCTCTACTTATATAGTGATATATACAGGGTGTCCACAAAGTTCATGTGGGCATCTTACTATGTTAAACAATTTTAAATTGCACACAGACTTTATATCCACCTGTACTGTATCAGAGTATTAGAATCATCATACATAATATACGCATGGACCATATTAGGACAGTAGTACTTATTTGTAATTTATAAATAAGTACATATACATTTGTGGTGATGGGTGTATGTGCCCAATTTTTTTTTCCTGATGGTGGTATACAAAAAGAAATATTTGAGGCTACTGTTAAATACTATGAATTTCTTGAGAACAGGGGTTACTTCTTTTTTTCTTGCTGTCCTTAATTGCTTAGCACAGTGTATGGCCTATAATGGGTAGTTAGTGAATATTATTAGCTGGATAGGTGGGTAAATGAATAAATCATGTGATTGTGTTTCTCCTTATAAATAGGAGGCTGTCTTTTGTTACTGTTTGGCAGATATTTCACCATACTAAAGACATATCTGGATAATCAAACAACTAGACTATGGTAACTGATCGAAATGTTACATTTGGATGTATTAGAAACTGATTCAGTTTGTCACATTTTTCAATAATCCACCAGATTGATGGATTAACATAAAATAAATGGTGAATATGATTGAGAAATTTTATGTAACTCTGCTTTGAAGGATTCATTTGTCTTTAATATTATCAGGATAATATTAAAGTTATGGTTTAACAAATGACATAGTCTCCACAAGCCTCAAAGTTTAGATTTCTTTACATTTTTTCTCCCTTTTGTAAAAAAGTTACATGATTAGAACAATACAAGGGCATCATCAGGGCTGAAGTAAGGGGAGGAGAAAAGTTCTGAAACGGCCCGTGGGCCACATTCAACTGGGGTGTTGACTCCACTAACACTGGTCTCCTCTCCTCCAAATCATTAAGGTGACAGTGACGGGACTGGCAGTCACTGCCAAGTAGCAGTGCTCCCCACGGTCTCCCTGGTCACCCTCCTTTGGCTGATTTCCCCCCACCTTCTGCCACTCTTAATGGCCATTTTTACTACTGTGTAAGGCAGGCGTAGCACATCGGTGGTACTCACAAATATTTATTGGTCCACTACAGTACAGGACAATTCTCCAGGTGGCCCCAGGTTGATTCAGGCCCCACCGGCCCCCCCCCCCCCCGTCCTGTTTGTTCTCATGAATGAACAAATGTGCTGGGAATGGAACATCCCAAGGTGTTGGGACAGGAGGGCCAGAGAAGCCCCCCTGTGCTCCATTCTCCCCTTAAAAACAGGAGCCCTGCATCACCTTACCCGGCACGTCATATGGCCCGTGGGGGACCCGACTCAGGAGGGCTGCTCTCTGGGCTGCTCCAGTGCAGTGCAAGTGGGGCCAAGCAGACAGATTTGTCCTCTCTGGGCAGCTTCCCTGTGCCTTCAGGGACCAGCTCGTCGTGAGTCCTGGGCTTCCTGTCCCTGGCTGTCACTCCATAAGCAACTTGCTGCGGGTGTGGGTGTTCTGTCTCAGTGGAGTCGGGGAAGTTGGGGAAAGTGCACCGTGGACTCGCCTCACACATGTCCTCTCAGTAACTTGCTGCAGGGGGAGGCAGTTGTCAGGGTGCTGGCGGCCAGCACGGGAGGGCGGGGCGCCGGGGCTTCCCCACGTTCCTCACCAAGCGCCGCTTGTTGAGTCGGTCTTCTTGGTAGCTCCCAGTCTGCCTGGTGGGAGGGGGTGAAAATTTGTCCTCTTCAGTTTTATCTTTACAATCCTCCCTTCCGCAAATAAAGAGATTTTTTTAAAACTTATTTTTTATTAAATCATAACTTTGTACATTGATGCATTTGTGGGGTTTGGGGAGATTTTTTTATACAAGAAAACAAGTTAAATACTAGAATAAGCCCTGTACTCTCCCATGTCATGTTCAGCTTGGTGTGTTGCTGATATTTTCTTATTTTCTATTGTTTTAATGCTGTGGATAAAAGAAGGAAATAGGAATCGCTACCTCCTCCATGGCCTCTTGTCTCTTCTCTAACCCAGATGACCTTTCCTCCACTATTTCTTTTTTTTTGTTTGTTTTGTTTTTTGTTTTTTTTTTT